>PVJA010009963.1:0-58891 GCA_004027025.1 Myocastor coypus
GGGGAGGGGAGGGGAGGGGAGGGAAGGGAAAGGAAAGGAAAGGAAAGGAAAGGAAAGACAAGCAAGCCTAGCTAATTATTGAAGTCAGCCACTGTTGAGTGTGTCTGTGGTTCATACAGCTCTGACCTTGGGAACTGATCCTAGCTAGTTCTTCCAGGACTTGTTTGGCTTCCCTGCTGCTTCTAGGTGCTCTCACCATGATATGCCTGCCTTCAAGCTGGCTGTTGACTGAATACCCTGAGCAATGAACAAAATTAAAACTCTTCTAAGCTGTGGGTTTCCTGTATTGTGTCCCATTGATGGTAAAACTGACTAACAAGTCAATAAGGAAGAAAAAGGAAAGAAAATATATGAGAAATTCAAAGTGTAGCAGAAATGGTAGCAAAAACGTGGTGATCTGAGGATTTCTACAAAAGAGATTGCCACACTGAGTGATTTCAGAACCCAGGATTCTGGGTTTTGGTTCTGAAATGGGAATTTGGATCAGAAATCAATGAGTAAGTACATCAGCGTAATACACACCTTACACATTTGAATGATTTTCAAAGGTAATTGTCCATAGAAACCTTCCCCTATAAGGTTCTTGGGGTACCTCTGCTGGCAGAGTTCTTCTTTTCTTTCCTTCAATATATCTCTAGCCATGTATTCCCAGGAAGAGAACACTGGAAGTATCTGAGAGAATGACTGCAATTCAGTTATATGGCTTAAGGAGAAATTTAGTTGTGATTACTTTAGCATTTCATTTTCTAAAATGACATTAATGTGTTGTTTTAAAATGTATGGCCAAATATATAAGAATACGTACCCTCAGTTTTAAATAGCCTGATGTTACATATACTTACAAGGCAGACAAAGTTCAAGGAGACTTATTTTTATTATGAGCTGACTTCCTAAAACTAAAATGAAGACTCATTCTTTGGCTCCCATAGCACTTTTTTTTTTTTTTTAATTTTTTAAAAGTAAGTGGTAATTATACTTGATGATTTGTGCCTGATCAGAAAGTGGTTTGCCATCAAAGTACATCTCCAGCCTTATAGGTTAATTTATTTTTATAAATAAAGAAAGTTTCCCTGTGCTGTCTTAGAACTTCAAATTAACTTCCCAGATATCTGGGATTATAAATATGTGCTGTTGTCGCTAGTGTGCACTTGTTTATCATGACATATATACATATGCTATTACTACTAATATGTTCCCAACTGAAATGCACTTTCTTACTGTTTTCATTTTTCCCCAAAGTATTCCTATGTTGAAGTGATATTTCAGATACTAGAAATGTTCGCAGCAAATATCATTTGAGAATTATTATTTATTGTTTTTTGCAATATTTAGAAATAATAAATTTACATTTTCTAAATGTGGTTATCTTTCTTCAAAAACAACTAAGGATAGCAAATGTGGGATCTTGGCCTATTGGTATATTTAAATTTACTATTAGGAGGGGTGGGAGTGTAATTTAGTGGTACAGTTCTTGTTTAGCATATGTAAGTCTCTTATTTAAATCATCAGTACAACAAAGAAAGTACAGTGTTGTACTAGAACATCGAAAGTAATTTTAAAAACATCTTTTTTTCAGAGTTTATTGTGGCATGAATAGGGCATCTAGTGTTTATGCAATACCTCTGTGCCAGAATCCTTTAAGTCATTTTATATGTCAACTTAATTTGACCCATTCTTTTGGACAAGGAAGATGAAACATAAAAATGTAAATACGTTTAAGACTTTATAGCCAGTAAGAATTCACACAGGATTTATGCTGAAATGCTTGACACCAAAATCTGAGACTATTCTTTTCTTCCCCTTCTTTTTCTCCTTCCCACACACTGATGTATTACATTTTCTTCCTTTCTCCTTGGCCCTTTCTTTATTCCTTCCTTTTCTCTTACAGCTTTTAGCTTGCTCTCTAGCTTCCTGTCACTATAGCTGGCTCTAAGAATTCAGAGTTGGTCTTAGGAAAATTTAAGTTCAGTGTAGGAAAAATAGTTCATTTGTGCTCTAACTGACTGACCAAATGAATGAATAAGGAAAATAAAATGGGAAATTTATATTTCTGTAATAATTTCACATGACTTACTATTGCTATTTGTGAATGAGGATAAAATGACCAATATAATTTAAATTCATAGACTATTAAGAAATATTTTGAACACGTTCAAATCTCATGAGTGGCACTTCCCCCCAATCAGAGTACTAGTTGAAGCCTCCCAAGGGAATAGACAGAAAGAGGTCTGAGAGGGAAGAGTTAATGGGAGAAATTTAATGTGTGCCCTAAGATTATGATTTTGTTGTTGTTCTTCCAGCTGTGCTTAGATGAGTCCCTTAAAATATTAATCGAGGCATTTATAGTTTCATCCATGTTCCTCCCAAAACCTCAAATAATCATATTAACGACTGCATTGGTGTTCACTATGCTTCTGAGTGGATATTTAGCATAGTTTGCTTAACCATTACAATTTTTTCTCTTTGAAGGTACTTAAAGGTATATCTGATTTATTTTTATCACTGTATATAACATTGCAGCCAATTTCTTTACCCATATAACATTTTTTTCTTTTCTTTTCATGTATATATGCTGAGTTAGTGGTAATCTAATGGGTGGGCATCCAAATGAACATATTCTATTTATATTTGAGAATACATGTTCTAGATAAGTTAGGATAGGCAAGGTAAATTTTAGTGGTTATCATGATATTTCCACAGCATGTCCTGAGGCATCAAATTACATTTTTGTATGGTGAGAGCATCAGTAGTAAATATTTAAAATGTCCAAAGAAATTAATAATGAGAGTAAAAGATACCTTATAAATTATTGTTTACCAAAAGATTACTGAAGGGGCCAGTGAGATATAGCTCAGTGTTCTAAAGTGCCTGCTCAGGCAGGATAAGGCAGGCTTAGGCACCCACAGGGACCATGCTCAAATCCTCAGCACCACATGCAGTGCCATCCCCACTGCCTAGGGTGGGCTGAGCTGGCAAAAAAAAAAAAAGAAGTAATAATCTTTGTTTCTGTTTGGCGATCAATTAGGAAATTAAGTCACTCTGAATTCTTTAAAGAGAAAATATATTTTTTACAATTTTAAAATATTTGCTGTAGGTTTATTCCAAATTAACAACCAAAATATATTTATTTCTTTGTAAAGTATATTCATCATTTTTCGAGTAATCTTTTTGACAAATATCTGTTAACAAGAAAAGAGCATTAATGGAATAGCTAATTGAGGATTTTAATTGTTTTGTATTTAATGCTAATAGACGCAATTTTTCATCTATTTTGGTCACTGTTATCTGCATATAAGAGGTATTTCCGATTTTACATAGTTGGATACAAAACATTTACACTTATGCATTACGTTAAAGGATGTATGCTCCATGAAGGTTTATATAATTCTTTTTGGGAAGCGTATTCCTTTTCTGCTAAGATTGTTACTCTTCTAGTAGAACACTAGATTGAATAAAATTGTTCATGTAAATTTGTATGCCAATTACTTTTTTTAAACTTAAAACCAGATTTAATCTTTTTTCTTCATATTTATGAATATACCAAGAAAATACTTTTTCTTGCATTGATGCAGAAAACTGTTTTGAAGACAGTTTGCTCTTGATGAATGTGAGAAGAAATATTAAAACTTTTTGCCTTCCTGTAATATAAATGTTAGGAACTTCCTTATGGAAATAAATGGCTCTGGGCTGGGGCTCTGAGTCCTCAATTCTTTGCCCTAAAATCAATCAGCAAGGCCAAGCAACTTGAGTATCACTGACTTTCAGTTCACAGCAGATGTATCACTTGCTTTTAAATGAAATGACTTCATGGAAACTAAAATTCAGCCTGCATATTAATGAAAAGTTTCAGTAATTGTAAGAGAACACTAGAAATAATTATAGAACTCTAAATAGTGTAGCCAAATGATTACATTCAGAATCGTAACAAATAATGTATAATTCTTCCTTTTAATCATTTAGTGTTCTAAATTCACTTTGTAGTAAGGATTTATATTTTGATAAAAATGCAGTCTGTTGCTGCTCAGAGAATTAGAAGGAATTCACAGTGGTGATTAGTTGCTTGGAGTAAGTCTCCTGTTCTTTTTTTCCTAGTGGAATGTCTTATTAGGAGCTTCTGTCAGATATGTGTGTTCTCATTATTAAAACCAATAATGCCCATGCAAGTTTTCTTTCCATAGGAGCTTTCACCTTGCTACAATTTTAAATCATTTATATTCCTCCTATTAATGAAGACTCTTGGGTCGCTTCATTTCTGATTTTAGTAGCTGAATTGTTGAGCTGCTTGCAAACCTTTCACAAATCATTCTTGTAGCAAAATATTGTTACCAAAAAGTCATTGATTTATTTATAATAGAATCCAGGGCTTCCACAGTTGAACAGTCAGGGAAACACTTTTATTATTTAAGATTCATTAGATGCTCAAGGAACCTTTTAATGTAAGCAGGAAGCAATAATTTACTGGTGTCAGAAAGAACTTGAACAAAGTTGTTTATGTCAGAATAGACGTAAAACAGGACTAGGTCTCATCCCACAGATTATTCCTATTCCTATTTGAAATAATATGTTTATTTCAGTAGCAGAATTAAGAATTGGACAATTTAAAAATATCTTTAAGAGAAAAAAATGTAAAGCAAATTTCAAAACAAGATAATATAGTAGTAATCCATTGCATAGTGTTATCTTTAAATTACTTAGAATAAAAGATAGAGGCATTTAATTGTCTAAACAATAATAGCACAAACCTTTTCTTTCAGTGAACTAAGAGAAGTTAGTGGTATAATAATCTTAACTACCTTATATTTTGCTTTCCCCATCCTTGTTTTCTCCTTTCCTCCATCCCAGTTTTTGTTTTCTTTTCAATAGTTTCTAAATATCTGTTGTACACTTTGATCTTAGTTACTCTTTTAACTTCTCACACTAGGGATTCAATATATGTGAATCTGGTTTATTTCACTTTTGAGTGTGGTCTTAGTTATGTGTATTTACCTGTAGAAGTTTCAACTTTATGCATTTTTATGACTGAATAGTATTCTATTGTATAAAAAGGCCACATCTTTTTCATTCATTTCTTGGCTGCTGTGTATTTATGTTGTTTCCCATATCTAGCGATTAAAAATTGTGCTGCTACAATTAGGGGTGCATGTATATTGCTGTGGTGTGAAATTTTTAATTCTGTGAAGAAGAGGATTAATTGGGTCAAATGGGACCACCAATCCTTGATTTTTTGAGGTTTCTGCACACTGAATTCCACAGTGATCACACCTGTCTACACTCACTTCATTGATAGAGGTTTCCCCCCATACTCCTCTAGCATTTGTTGTTGATTTCTTGATAATACCCAAAGAATTACATAAAAAAATTATGTGGAGAACATGTCTCTTCAGTTCTGATGTTTTTAAACTGTGAAGGTTTAGAAAGATTTGAAAAAGTTAGAGTAATAAAACCAATATTTGTAGAAATAAAATCTAACTTAGGAATGTGTTAAATTGAGGACTGGCACTTGCGAGCCAGTCTTTCCAGTTAGGTCACCACAGCACGTTGCTATTAATTGGATTTCTGGGAGCTCTCCCATCCCAGGTCACCTGGCCTGTGTGGCAGTGCCATCTTCAGGCGCACAAGTCTTATTTTGCAGTTGAAACCCAGATGGCAGCCTGTATATAGTTGAAAAAATAAAGTGAGGTGGGAAGAAAAGAAAGCAGACTATATTTAGCTGTTAATACATTTACCCATAAGGTAGTAACAGAAAAGACACAGTTTGAGAAATAGCAGCATGCAGAGAAACAGTCTTTACACGTGAACTTGCTTTAAGTTTTTGTGTTTTACTACCAAGGTTAAAATCTTAATTGGATAGGTTTACCCCCCCCCCCACTCCATCCACTTAAATGGAATCTACGTGTGATAACAGTTCCTAACCTTCAATCTACAAATCTAATAACATTTTCACTATAGCTTTAGGGCATCCCAAAATTGAGTATATGTGGATGTTTTTTCCCCACTCTCACTCAAAGCCTTTTAAATGCTAAGATGTGTGATTCTGCTGATTTCAATGTAATATTTGTGATTCTTTTCCTCACATACAAAGTTTACTTTCATATCTAGGAAAAAGATTTTTGCTCTTTTCATAGCTAAAGTCTCAGTTTGAGTTCTAAAGCCTTAGTACTTTTGTCACTCATAATAAAAACTGTATATTAAATAAAAATTATCTTTATTCCTGTGATCATGGTTATATGAATATGAGTCTTAAAAGTAGCATAAATATAAAAGTAGTTAGGTATAATTATTCTTCATACAGTTATTTTTCTCAATGTAATATTTAATAATCAGTCATGAAAAACAGAATTGTTTATATAGACTTATCAGAACCTCTACTCATACTCGCATTGCTTATTTTTACTAAATTATTAAGCAAATGTAATTAAAAAGGTAACCTGTTTAGGCTGGACTAGATAATATTTTCTTGAAAAACCTTACTCAAAAAGTGACAATTTAATATTATATTTAAAAGATGTTATTATACTACACAAGTATCATATGTATTTATTTTGAAAGTCTGTACTCCATTCTGATATTCCAAAATACATTTATGCACTCTATTGTGGTGATGAATTATTGCTTTAAAGAATGCGATGTAATATACCCTCATGAGTTATATAACTACCATGACATATTTTTACTCAGTAATTTTCATCTCAGTAGAGACAAATTTAAATGTATAATGTTATTCAAAACTATTCCTACAGTCTTTGACTTGTTTTCACTGTATAGGAAATATTGCACTTAAAACTGCGAAGTGATTGAAGCTAAATGGGAGCCTGCTTTGATTATAAAGGAAAATGATATTCAATTAGACAATTTCATACCTGTGAGACTTCAACAGATAGTGAATAGGTTGTCTATTTTAAGAACATAAATCAGACTGCAAATGGATTCCTTAGGAAGATGTGTATGCAGCCCTGCTTGGAGATGCATTCTCTTAATTTACAATACTGTCACCCTATGACTGACAACTAGTGAATATGTTGCATTGATTTCTTAATACTTGACAGCTTACACAAGCCCAGAACAAATTGGTGAAATCCTACCTCATGAAAAAAAAAAAAGCATTTCTTTTGGTTTTCTTTCTTAACTCATGTGTTCTGTCAGGATACAATGTAAGTAGATTGCTTACAGGGGAAAGAAAATGCTTAAATTCATATTTTCTGCTAACAATAATCATGATTGTTGAATGAATTTTTACTTAATCTTTTTTTTGTATGTGCAGTTCTCTGAGGATGTAGTTCTTTCAATCACAGATTGGATCATGTCTGCTCAAAAATCACATCAACCAGAAAATACCATTTAAATAGATGAAGAATGAATGCCACATAGTATGAACAGAAATGTATAATTCAGCTTGATTGTGTTTGTTATTATGCTACAGACATTTTAATATAGAAATGAGCATTTTTAAAATTTATTTTTATGTTTTTCTTGTTTCACAACTTTTGTTTGTTTGCTTTATTTATTTTTATGGCCAGCTCAGCCTGCCCTGAGGGCAGGGCTGGCGCAGCATGTGGTGCCTGGGATTGAACCGCAGTCCCTACAGCTGCCTGCAGGCGCTTTAGACCACCGAGCCATCCTGCCGGGCCCTGAAATGAGCATTTTTAAACTTTACATAATTTAAGAAGTTTATTTTTCTTACAGTTGGCATTGTATGCTGAAATGGGCGTTGATAACCTATAATCTCTGATGGTTTTTCCTGTTGCTATCTTTAGCTAGTGTTTGCCGATCTATATCTCATTAAAATTTTAAACTACATGTAAGGAAATTGTGCTATAGATCTTCACATTATTTTTAACTAGACTTTATAGATTCTTGTTGATTTTGGAATATGGTATCATGAAAATCCATCAAAAGTGTTAAGAAAAGCTGTCTCAGATTGTTTCATGAAGTTTCTTTGTGCCATAGTGCAAGTTAGAAAAAAATGACAAATTACCCATCTATTACTATTTTCATCTAATTTGTAGTCTTTCATATTATAATTTCATTTTTTTTGTAGCAAAGCTAAACCAGAGTAGTTGACTAACAAATCTCCGATAGCACCAGCAGTTGTTAGTGTTACAGAAAACAATGCCTGAAGTAAAGAACGCAGGTGGAAGCAAAGAATTACAACTAACCGATGATTAGATTTTTCTGGTTAATCAAGGGCTAAGAGAAATTATTAAGAATTAGAAGAAAACACAAATTTTTTTTTGAAAACTGCCTTTAATTTATATATTACCTAAAATTCTTTTTGCTGAAGCAGAGTTTGACTTTTTATTTTCATTAGGAGATATTTTTAGCACACAGTGATTCCGTTGTGGAGACTTGGTACATATTCATAACAGGTCTAAATTTCTTTAGGTCCCTTCCCCCCCTTCCTTTCCTTTCTTCCTTTCTTCATCTCATAGTTTCCCTCCCATCTGGAGAAGATCTGTCTCCCTATTTCCTATTATATCTTTTGCTTTTTATTTATTTTAAAAATATATTAAACAAAAGTACTTTTAATTGTCTGTTACAATATTTTATATATGAGGCCAGGGAGATAGCTCAGTAGAATAAATGCCTTCCTGGAAAGTGCAAGATCCTGAGTTCATTGCCAGGTCCCACAAAAACAAAAAACAGGAAGACAGAAAATCTTTATATGGCCTGCTTCAGAATTTCCCCTCTCTTAGTTTCTAGCATTTTTTGTGTAGTACATCCCTCATCATCGCTGAACTGTGAGTACTTCTCTTGCCCCAAGCAAACAAACAATATACATCAATAGCCTTTGAAACCAAGTCCTATCAGTTATGCCAATTCTCCTCCAGATTCTGCATATATTAGAGTGAGCACAAGATTCTCCAAAAGCTGTCTGTACTATAGCACCTTCTCTATACTTTTTTTTTTTTCCTCATTATAACTTAGGCAGGACAATGATAGCAGTTAGGTATTATTGATCTTTAAAGTTCATGGGTATCACAATTTATCACTGGTGGTCTCACCATTATCTCAGTTTACTGAGATTATGAGTACTATACCAGGATGACTGATTGAACATTACCTCCATAAAGACAAAAATGTTTGTATTTTCCAAATTTGTAATTAAACAAAGCTGGCATAAATTTCTCACTTGTATCTTTCACCTTATCCTTATTTATACAAAGAGCTACAAAACCCACATAAAACAGTATCAACTGTAGTACAGATTTTACAAGTAAAATTGGAAATGTATCTTTTAAAAATCAGAGACACCTAATGGCTTCTGGTGGCTTTAAGTAAAATTCTAGAATGTATTCTTTTTAATTAATATGGAAATGCTCTACATTCTCAGTCATACATCGTGTTTGTTGCTGAATGAGTCTTTGTGAAGTAAAGGACAGACTAAACCTGGTTGTCTAAAATGCTGAGCCGTGATTACTTTTAAAGTCAGTGGCCTTTTGTCTGAGTCTCTTGTAGACTCATTGCTGTGTATTTATCCTAAGATTTCATAAACTGTACACTTGCTCATACTTTTGCATGTGCATGTACACACACACACACACAAGAGGCCATATCTGATGTTAAACATACAAACTTGGCAATTTCTCTTAGGGTCCTAGTTGTTAATAAAATAATGTTTAATCTGAAGCAAATGTAGTCTAATATTAATTGGGTGAAATTGTCTGGTTTATGGCTCCCAAGATAAATTTTTAAAATGCATATAGTTAACAAAATCACTGAGTTATTGAATGAAGAGAGAAAAGTAGTCAACCTTATCTGTTTTCACCTACAAAATGTCTAACGTAATTTCTAAGAAAATGTCCCCTTGAAATAGTACGGCATGTGCCAGGTTCTAGCCTAGGACCCAATTTTTTTCATCTGATTTTTAAGCTGATCAAATTAGAGGCCAAATTAAGCTCTGTATTGTAGTTAATCCCTGTGCTATTAGCAGGGCACCCTGGGACTATCTCTGGTCTACAGCTGACCAGAGACTACTTGCGTTTGCATCTCTCATAACTGCACATGATTGCTCTGAGGAAATTCTCTGAAACCACATTCTATCAGAGCAATCTAAAATTGAAGAGTTGAGAAATAGGATTTTTCTACTTGTAGACTTACAGAATTTTTGTGGATTCTGGGCCTTTTGGATTTCTAGAATATACAGGTGTTATGTTTCACTTGTGTACATTTCTTAGGAAAATACATAATCATGTAGAAACAAAGGAAAGATTTTCTAGTTTCTTTGGCATTTAGATTGTTTTTGAGTGATAACTGAATACTTCTCTACCTTAAGATTTCTCTCCTTCCACACATAAGCTATAATAAAGTTCTGATAATATTAATAAATGTTGTATGAAAATATCATCTAGCATATCAATTTATATTCCCTATCAAAGCTGTAACCTTTTTAGCTGAAAATTTTAAAAGGTCATGTGAAATTTCATTACCATTCATCTTCTACCCCACGTGAATAGTACAGTTACTCATCATTTAGACAGTGCTTATGTTTATCTAACTTAAAGTCTAATTGATGTATGTGATTCATTTTGGCCTTGATGTGCTTTTCTTTGTGAACTCAGACGCATTTTCAGATTTTAGCAATTTATTTTTAGGGCTGGCCAAATAGTTCAGCCTGCCATGTGGGCTCTGCCCCCAGGGTGCACTGGAACAGCAATTGAGACTGAGCATGGCAAACGCCTGTAAGCCAGCTCTTGGGGACCTGTAAACAGGCAGGTCACTAGAGTCTGGATCTATTAGTGAGACCCTGAAAATCCTGTAGACCCTTTCTTAAAATACAAAAAAAAAAAAAAAGAAAGAAAAATAATTTATTTTTGTGTGTATTTATCTATCTTTCTGTACAGTGTAAACCAAGAACCTTTAATGTTTAAGACAACTTACATGTTACATTTTACTTCTCTTGTATTATTTAGATATGTGTATTTGTGGCTTTAATGCATCTTTCAAAGTAGTTTTACAGCTTCTGGTATCCAGATTACTAGGAATACTATTAGGCAATTGACTAACCTTTTTCCTTGGATGATTAGTTTGATAATTTGGTAGACAGTTTAGTTGGAGTTGGATTTTTTTTTATAATAGTACTTTGGATATTACCATAGTCATTTTCTTTTCTTGAAAAGGAGATATTTGATTGCAGTTAAATTGTGAAGTTCTAAAGCTATGTTAGCTAAATTTTTTACTATGTCAGCAAGCAGAATATTGTTTGCACTTCTTTGCTTTTTAAATGCTGCTCAGGGAGCTGCGTAAGTTATAATTGATGCACAGAAGAGATTTCGAATTTTATATGCCTATAAATTGGCACTGCTACATAGACTAGAAAGATGAGATTGGAGAAGTTATTTTCCCGTGAGAATGATACAAATTACTGTCAAACTGTTTATGCTTGCTGTAAAAATATTTTCAAGGTACAGGTATTCGCTTACTAGCGGGGTAGCACTCTTTTTAGAGTAGAATAACATTTGTGCCAAATGAAGCTGCTCAGTATCACAGTGTATTGTTGTAGTAGTCTGTTGTAGTCAGTCCAGGACTTAAAAACCATAATTATATCTGTTCTTTAAAGCTCAGATAAATTAAGATTGGAGTTTTAGTGTTTTAAGGAACTACCGAGCTTATTCATTTATACATTCTTATTTTACATATGAAGAAACAGAAACTTAGAGAAATTTTAAAATATGCCACAGTCAGAGACTTAGAAATTTTTATAAATAAAATAAAACTAAGATTTTTGCTACTTTGGTTCCTTTCTGGTATATTTTACATCTTATGAAACCACTTCCATTAATATTCATTCATTTCAGAAATACAGAAGAGTTCATTGTTATCTGCTTACACTTAACCTCCAGATGACTTAAAATTTACAGGTGAATGTGTAGGACTTGTTTTGATTTTAAAAAGGCAAAAATTTTAAAAACAAATATGAAAACAAGTATAACATGTTAATTGCACTTAATTTTTATAGGCATTTTCAGAAGTGTGAAATGTTTCTTTAGTTAAATAAATTGTCAATAGCTGACTTACTGACTTATTCAATGTAGTTCAGAAGAAATGCTGATTAGTGTGTGTTCTGTAGGTGGGACCTACAAGAATTCACAGCCCACAGTTACATAGTCATTTCCATGTTTCATTTTGTGAGTGGCTTCTACTAATTGATGTGATATGCTTGTCATATGAAGATACTGATTCATGAATGATTACATTTATGATTGTAAGTTATTATTTTGTGTGCCCTTTACTCAACAGTAGAATGTAAAAAATCTTATACTTTTGCAGTGATTTTTGTGGTTGTTTTGTTATAGAGACAAAACAAACAAACAAACAACAACAACAAAGACAGAAGTAGGGAGCACCAGCTAATGAAAAGTGACAGTGAGATAATTTGAGGTGTGCTGGAATAAGAGGAAACACAGGTTTGCTTTCACCTAGACTTTTTTTTTTTTTTTTTGTCTTTCATCTAAGAAAATAAGTTTTGAGGAAAAGATTCACTAATATTTTTAGTAAAAGTTTATTAATATGAAGACACTAAAAAGGGATTTGTTTATATCAAAATTATTTGATGAAAATATGAATATAGTATCTGCATATGTTTTAGTGCCCTCAGCAATCTTTATTTTGAGAATTGTTCTTAAGAAAGATAGGTTTACATGTAGTGTACTATAATTGCCCGTCTATAGGTTGTCTCCCTCAATTATTTTAAGAGTTGCATGATTTTACATCTTATAGCTTTGCCTGTGTATAAAGGAAATGAAGATGACAGAGAAACTATGAGGCTAATGTACCTCTCCTAGAAGAAAGCTATTCAAGTATAGAGTTATTTGTGTTATTTTAGAGAATTTGATCTTCCCTACAAAAATGATTTTATATACAATTAAAGAATAAAAAGTAGAAGACCAGAGATGGCAAACTGTAGTATTTGTATTGCTTAAGCCCAGCCTTTGTCCCACAACAGCATCATGTGTTGGCAGTATCAGCAACAGGGTTCAGTGAACTGAATTTTAAGCTGTAGGGTGTAGCAGCCCTGTTGATCGTCAGAATTGGCCATGAAGAACATCTTTTATTGCACATGTTTTCTGCAGAGCTCTAGGAATGAAAGAGTGTAGTGAGAAGTGGAGACAGATTTTTCTGGAGGGCATTTAATGAACATTTTCTTTAAAACTATTTGCAGATAAATAAGGCAGTAAGCATTGTTAAGAGTTATTTGCATTTGCCTTACTGTCTTTGCATATGTACTCAGAGGTCTTGTTGGCATTAGTCTTAAATGTTGATTTTCCATTATTTGGCATTTCTATATAGAGGTAATTTCTGTTTCTGTTGTATCCATGTTTCTCACATTCTTGGTAATGTTAGGTCTGTTGTTTATGGAAATTTGTGAATACAATTTTACATTATCTAACAATGTCCCTGATTTATGATATTTCCATAAAAATTAAAATATGTTTCTCTATGACATGTGGCCTGGTTAAAAAAATCATAAGGTCTAGATCCAGACTGTCTGAATATGAATCCTAACTCTGTTACAAATTGACTGTGTGACCTATTAGCAAGTTATTTAACCTTTATTTGCCTTTGTCCTATGTTTAAAATAGGGGAAATATTAGTATGTGCTTCCCAGAATTTTTGTCAAGAATAAGATACACATATATGTATAGTAATTTATTTTATAAATTAGATAAAAATATGTATTATGACATTTAATACTTAGTATAATACTTGGTACATGATCTACTTTAAGCATTTTTGTTGATACCTTTGTTGTAAAGGTCATATATACTGTCAATATACAATTTTATAATTTAGAAAATTATGTTTCATTGTTGTCACAGATGTTTTCAGTATCTAGTAATTTGTCTTCATTCTTTTTTCCTGTGTACTGATTTAGAGTTTTAGTCAGAAAACCCTTTTTATAAATATGACATTTTTAGGATAAAACATAAAAATACGGAATATCACTTTTAAGCATCTTCAAAATAGGTCAAACACTTAACTTGTAAATACATTTTTATAGCAATTAGATTTATGTAGCAGTTTCTTTTCATATAATAGATACGTTAAAATATACAAGTGCTCATTCATTGTTACTTAGAGTTTATTTCTTGCTTTTGATTTTTGTCAAACTTATATGTGTGTGGCTTAAGGTCTATACATGTTTGTGCCTGTCATCATTTTACATATTTCATAGTCAAAAGCATTATGAAATGTTAAAATATTTTAACCATTTTCTTTAGAAATTAAAAGTGAAGGCTAAATTTGAAAGTCCTTTATTCTTTTGAACTTTTGATTCCTGTCATGTCAGAAAATAAACTCAAAAAGTATTTTTTTCCTCTTAAGATAGGAACTTAATGTTCTTCATTGCTAGTAAGAGCTAGTATACATTGAGTAAGCAGAGTTGTAATCTGTGTTTGGAGTTAAAATATTTCTTTTAAATTTTCTTTTGCAAAATGTCTTAGGTATTAAACACATTGGCCAAACCTGAAATATCATTTCTAACAAAGGCGGATAAAGACTATGTAATTGTGTAAATAACTTTAATCTCTATGTGAGCCACCTTTTCACTGACTTTAGATCATAAGCATTACTCAGATCATAAATAATACTCTGCATCCAGATTTTTACTAGTTTTATTTATGTGATACATCCTTTTTTTTCCAAATGGATAAAGACCTGAAATAGGAGCATTTTCTGCTCTTCTCCATCCTTTGGGAAGTTGATAAGGTCAAGGTGCTGTTCTCAAGTGAGTTTACTTTATTTCTAGCACATACTTTTTGCACTGAGACAAAGGTTCAGTGGATGTTAATTGTGAAGCCATCCCTGGTAACACTGCAGAGTATGTTAATGGTGCTGGGTTTCATTGACGAGTACACCACAGAAGCAAGGCCTCACTGGTAGAGCTGGAGCCAGTAGGTAGCTCCCCACTGTGGACCATTTTCTTTACTTGTAAGTGTTAGTACCATGGAAATAAAGTCACATGTTAATTTAGTTATTTTTTTCTCTGAATATATATGTAAACATAATGAAATGATTAATATTATTACTGAATTAAATTTATCACAAAATGAATAAACCATACTACCATGCTGGTTTCTATTCTCATTTCATAAAACCTTCTAAATATCTACTTTACAGTAACAACTTACTCTATTGCCAATTCCTCATTAGAATACTGGTTGTTCTTATGTAACTTCTTTGGCAAAAATAATGCTGAATGCTGAAATGTCATTGATCTTTAAGTTGTATATTCCAGAACTTTCTTCATTTGATCTTTGGAAAAAGAAGAATACACTGTTTCTAAAGTTGAGGTCCTGATTTTCTAGCTGTTAGCAATGGTCCATATTATGCTTCTTCCAACTGAGCTGGCTAGGAAGAACTTCACAGCTGGCTGGGCACCTGACATGCCTAAGGCAGGTACTCTGACCTGTGCATATAGCTCTAGTTCCTCCTGGGGAGTATAGCAGTTTCCATTCCCTAAAGTGCTTAATTTATTCCAGGCTATGAATAGAATGATTTTGTTGATTTGGCCCTAGTGGCGTTCCCCTTGCACAACCTCAGGACATGATTATCCACACTAGGGTCAGGCCAGAGCTTCCCATTTGACCCTGTGCAGTCCTTGCCCAGGGCACTTAAGACTGATAAGAGCCTATTAGAATGTCACATTCTTTGAGTTTATTTGTATTGACATCCTCTTTTGCTTTTATCTGAACTTAACTTTCTGGGAACTTGTTTACAAGAAGTCAGCTAACTTTTGTTACATGGAAGATAGTAATATGTGACTCAGGACAGTGATAATCTTAGAATGTTCCCTTTAAGAGCACACGTTTTTTTCACAGTGTATGCAAAACACATATGTGGCCCAGAAACAAGAAATAATACTCATAATGCAAGAAAATCTTAAAGACAAAAATTGAGAAGCATGTAGATGAAATATATTGGTGAACAATATCATATGTACTGTGGTCTGACCAAATACCTAAGATTTAAAAAAAAAAAGTGCACACACATGCACATGCATGTACTAAATCAAGGAACAAAAATTGTTTGAAAAGGTATATTACAGATTTCAAATTGTATTTGGAGAATACTCAAGTAGTCTCTAAAAGAATTGAGGGCTTACTGACATGAGTAGTTTTTGTGAAGCAGGCAAACTGGTGTCTTCTTAGCTGGCGCTGACTTCTACTTAGTGGCTTCTCAATAAATATTTGTTGAACTGAATCAATTTTCTCCCTAGGGAAAGAAAGACTAAGGTCTCTGACACTGTCAGCAGAATCAGCCTAAGCTTTTTACCGATGTTCTTCATGCATATGGATTTATGATCCAGAGCTAAGAGACATGGTAAAATTAATATATTTTAAACTGCATTTTGTGCTTTAGTTTTAGATATGAATGGGAAAAAATGACAAGAGACATTTATCTTTTACTCTTGGACATTTTTAAGAAAAGAAGAAAAAGTTTCAAAGTCAGTTAAGGAAATAGGTTAAGATATCTGATATTTCTGCTGAAGTTTGTAAGAGAGAATAGGACAAAGAAGGAAATGATTGTAAACTTACATTTTAAAACATTACTGTGGGAAAGTATTGACTTCATTTAGGTACTGTAGTAAATGTTTAAATAATTTGCTTAATCTGTGGAAGATAATCTATCTCAGTCTTAATGAAAAACAGTTTTATAAAGTATTCATTGCAGTAATTTTAAATGAATGACTTTTGCATATATGAGTAAAGTAAAGCGGATCAATACAGAAAGAAGGAAAGTATGCAAGGAGCATGGATGTTTCCTCAGAAAAGAATGTTAGGAGGGTTTTTTTCTTTTTCTTTTTGAAGAAGAGAATATTAAAGGGGTTCCAAATAGCTAAAACTACACAGATGAAGATAGATCTTGGAGTGCAAGAAATTGGATGTATATCTAGACCATAACATAAATGTGGAGGTTGTAAGAAAGTACTATAGATACAAGTAAGCTACAGCAGGAAGCATCATATGATATAATAGTAAGAAATCAGGAAATTCTATAAATAAAAATGAAAGCACTGAATAATGTATACTAAAATCAAAGCCCAGTATGGTGGTACACACCTGTAATCCTAGCACTCAGGAGCCTGAGGCAGGAGAATTACTGTGAATTTGAGAAGAGCCTGGACTACAAAGTGAGCTCAAGACCAGCCTGGTATGCATAGTGAGCCCCTATCTCAAAAAGACTAAATAAATAAGTAAATAAATAAATAACAAAATGTCACCACCTACAAAGAATTAGAGAGGGAGATCAGAAACAAGACACCCCAGACCAGGGAAATAGCTCAGTAGAATAAGTGCTTGCCTGGCAAGAGCAAGATCTGGGTTCAATCCCTGGTACCACCAAAAAAAAAGAAAAAGAAAAGAAAAGAAAGCCCCCTGCAGATATTTTTTACAGTGGTCCAGGATAAAAATGACAATTGAATGTCAATAATGAAAATCAGAATGGAAAGAAACAGATGAATAAAGGTTTTTTAGGTTGTATTGCAATAAGTCTAAGGGATGTAAAGGCTGAGTACTAAAAGCTTTAACATCTGCTGGTCCTGCCGGTCCTGCCCATGGGTTGCACTGACACAGCAATTGAGACTGAGTGTGGTGGCGCACACCTGTAATCCTAGCTTTTGGAAGGCTGTAAACAGACAGATCACTAATTCCAGTCTAGTACTGAGACCCAGAATACCCTGTAGACCCTTCCCTAAAATACAAAAAAAAAAAAAAAAAAAAAAAAAAAGTTCTAACATTAACTATAGTATGGGGTTTGAGTGCCTGGGTAGGTGGAATACCATTGCAGAACTGTAGAGAGTAGAGTTTGAACAGATTTTTGAATGGATAAGAATGAACTCAATCTTGGACATGTTAAATTTAACTTAACATATGTCAGCCAGTCAGGGAGGTCTTTCAGGCAGCTGATTTGAAATCAGGTGATAAAAGGAGTTTGGAAGCACCAGAGATATAGATCATGAAGTAAACCATGTATATGTATGGGCTTTTTAGAAAAGAAGGGACTCTAGAGTTATGCTCAGGGAAACCACAAACAGTGGCATTGGATACTGGAAATCTCTGATGAAAATTCAACTCCATTTCATTAAAGCAGCCACCTGCCAACAGTTGGGTTGTACTTCTAATAGCAAGCCTTCTATTTTCTGTAACCGCTTTGTCAATCCTTATGGTGTCTAGCATTCTGACAAAGAGTCCTTTAAGAATTTCTCCCAACTATCTAATGTAAGATTTTCCAAACTGTGTTCCCTGGAGCACTTTCTGCCATTCTGAAGACATTAATATCAGATGAAGTTCCACATCCAAAGAAAGAAAAGGAAAACATTTCTTTATTGTAATACTTCCTCAAACTTTTAGCAATGTCCAGAAGGAATTTCTAAGATAGCATGTAGTTTGTAGAATGTGGTTTGTATAGTATTGAAGTCTTTTTTTCCCAATTACCACTTTCCCTTATGGAATATATATTAATAGTTTAAGTTTAAAAGACGCTTATTTTTCAAAAGATGCTTGTCTCTCAAAAGATGCTCCCCTCCTCAATGAAGATACAAATGTTAGTCTTTGAGTATCATCTGAATTTTTAACCTTTGAGAGTGTCCTTACAATGTCAATGAAATATTCTTAGTTTCAGGATTTTAATGGCACTTTTTCTTTCTTTGAGACAGTCTCAAAATATATAGTTCAGGCTATCGTCAGGCTCACAGTGATCCTCCTGCTTCAGCTTCTTCACAGCTGGGATTATAGGTGTGTCACATCACACCAAGTTTAATTATATTCTTATATTTTATTTTCTTTTTGTTTTGTCTTTTGGTACCAGGAATCAAACTCAGGACCCTGTGCTTTCTACACAAGCAGTAGTGCCACTGAGATACACCTTAGCCCTATTCTACTTCAAAAAAAAAAAAAAAAGAAATGATCCCTCAATGTTTATAAGTTAAGTTTATATATCTTGTCATTCAATTCATACATCTAATAATTTGGGCCTATATTGTTTTTTCTCAACTAATGATCAGTTTATACATTTAACAGGCTAAATTCCTTCAAATATTTTGTATCATTCTCAAAATGGATTGACTAAATTCTTTTGGACATTTCAAACGGTAATCCTCAATATACTTAACTTTGTCAGCCTCTCTAAATCTCTAGCAAACAGGCCTATAAGTCTAATAGAAACCCTCCTGAACACTTAGGCACCACTTCCCACATGCATTCGTCAGTTTTCAAACACTGTATGAAAATTCCAACTGTCCCTCAATATTTTAAACTCAACCTTAATATTACTGTTATTCAACTTCTTTTAAATATTTTTTTAAAAACCACGTGTCAAATCAACTTATGTAACAGTCTTTATTAAATGTTTGAAGCACTTTAAACATCGAAATATCCATAGCTCTAACAAAGAAATTATATTGTCATTTTGATCCACTTCTTTGCTTTTCTCTGTATTTCTTCCTTCTCTGGAGTTGTGTGGATACTCACCTGACAAAGGATAAATAATTATGACACCTACCCTGCTAAAGCTAAGGGTGCAGATGCTGGTTAAATTATAAATTAAACAACAGGACTCATTCTATGATGATTCTATGTGAGCTGCTTTTTTTTTCTCTCTCTCTCTTTTTGAGACAGGGTCTCACTGTGCAGTTCAGGCCGGCTTTGAGCTCACTTTTGTAGCCCAGGCTGGTCTCGAACTTGCACCAATCCTCCTGCCTCAGCCTCCCGAGTGCTGGATTACAGGCGTGCGCCACCACGCCCGGCTCTGTGAGCTGCTTTTTAAGATGAGATTTTTTAATGTGTGCTTTTAGCTTTTGCCTGAGAAATGTATCATAAATCCCATTTTTATTTTTATCTCTTTTATTATTTTTAATTGTCCAGTCTGAGGTGGTGCTGTCTATCCATACTTAGATTGTAATTAATTTCATCATTACTTAGTTAGTTCTGTACTCCTTTATATATTGTCTGTGTCCTAATCTGCTCATCTGTACTAATTGTACTGAGACAATTCAGAGTTTCTTATGCTTGTCTTCAGAATTTTGTTTCTACCTTTTTTTTTGTTTGTTTGTTTCCCATTTTCTTCTAAGCAGATTTTTGTTCATTGTCATCTTCATTTTAAAGTTTCATTTGTATCTGTTCATCATTTTTGAATTTTTGGCTTACTCAGTAAAAATTTCAAGCCAGTGAATAAGCTTAAAGACAAACAAAAATAGTCATGGAAGGTGGACAGCCCAATGTGCTGTTTAATTTCACAGTGATTTTGGATAAGGTATTGCTAATCTCTTGGAGCTTGACTATCTCATGCTTTTAAACTAAGCAAATATTTTACTTGTCTGAAGCAAGCAGCGCTCCTGAGAGGTTACCCTGCAGGATTCTCTTCCATTTCTAATAATTCTTACTCTTTTTCATCTTGTTCAGTTGCTCTTTACAGACATTATCCGTATATTTGGCTCATTTTGAAGAACTATTTAGAGAAACAGCTTTTTCAACTTTTAATTAACTATAGAAGTTTCAAAACTTGGAGGTTTCTCTTTCTTTTTTCATTTAAAATAGAACTATATAAAAATGTAGAATCTTCATTCCAGCTTTCTACCCGAGCTTGCGCTGCCTGTGCGCTGCCGTTGGTGGATGGCCTACGCCTGTCAGCACCAATCCCCGCCATGCTCTTCCTGTCTGTAATGGTGCTGAGCGGGTTTCTGTAGAAGTAATGAATCAAAAAATGAGGGCAATTCTAGAACTTAAGAAACAGTGTATATGTATATGGAGTATATTGAGCACTTTTTAAACATACCCTTTATATAATCTCATACTTTAAAAATAAAATTTTATTCAAAATTCAGTGGATGATGTTCATGCTCTGTTTTTGTTTTTCCCTGTGGCATGAATTTTCTGATTTTACTGTTTTTATTAGGAAGAGTAAAATGTTTTGCTCATGAAGGCTGGGTATCTAGTTCTATCAGTATGTTGTACCTGAATGTATAGATACTTTCATATATTTCCTGATAATTATTTCTTATTTTTCTACCACATCTTGATTGTGAAATTGTCAGGTGATTGAGGTAGCTATTTGACCAAAATTTAGGGATTATGATATTATATATATTTTAAAGTACACATCATATTGCAGTTACTGTTTTGAGGGATAAATCTCTGTGTAGGATTAGAGACACTCTTAAATATTTCAGATAAGAAATTACGACATGTTTGTCATTTACCTTCGTTTTCTGGTCTTAGACATGGAATTCTATCTAACAGCTTGAAGGCAATAGTAAAAAATGATGTAGCATCAAAGTCAATGATAATATTTTCCCCATAAGAATTTAAATGTGTTGAGTTGATGTAGCAATGTGATTAACATTCAGTGGTTTATCTCTAATTCTCTTTTCAGGCACTGAAAAGCCAGCCAAGCCTGAAACATTTTGCAGTGTGCCAAGCATTTGTGTCTTTCATTCAGTATCAGGGTCAATTTTTGTCCATTTGAATGTCTAGCTGATATACATAGCTTGAAAAACAATTGTCCACAGATAAAAATATAAAATCACTTAGTATCCTATATCATCACAAACAATATGGTCTATTGAGCATACAACTTTATTTCTTACTATTGGCTATAAAATTATTTTCCTGCCTAATTTATTTTAATCATACATTTAGTGGTGTGTACTTAATTGTCTTTCAATAACAATAACACTCAACTACCATAAATGATGATTTATGCTTGATGTCATAATGAATTTATAATAATTTGAAGCCAGAGACAACTTATAAAGAATGAATGAAATGAACTTACATACTTATAAATTGAAAGTGCTTTGAATGAGCACATTGTTACAATAACAGATTATGAAATGAACTTTGGGAGTTAGAATATATATAGTATGTACATGTTATAGTCACAAGTATATATTCTTTTGGGAGTGATTTTGCATTTATTTATTACCAAGAATGACAGTTGAGATTAACTTCTTGACCTTCATTTGGAACAATATTTCATAATGAAAATAGTGTTGCCACAATAATGCTATTTTTCTGTAATGGAAAAATATGAAAAAATTCTTATTTAAATGATTCATAAAATAATGATTATAACTATATTTTATATGAAAAAGTTCTGAAAATATAAGAAACTAAATTTGACAGTTCTCAATTTTTTATGCCTGAATTCTACTGTATATTTTCTTTTGGAAAAAAAAAAAAAGTTTTCTGAAAATAGTTTTATATAGCTTTTTTTCCTAGTTTAATCATTTCAGGCATTATATTCATGAATTATATTAAAGTTAAAAGACATATTAGGTAGAATGATTCTGGGGAAACAGTTCTCAGGTTAAAAGAAAGAAAGATCTTAAATAGCTATGTCTTAAATTGGATATTTTAAATGAAAAGAATGTTTAGCCTATAGGAAATTTCTCAGAGATTTATTTTGACATGTCTTACTGTCCTTCAGTAGTTATCCTGCCTCTGAAGAAACATCCTGAAAGTATCTTTTTTAAAATTTTCAGTTGCCTATATTTCTTACTTTAGTTGCTTAACCTCGATTCACATCTTCTTTCATCTTTTATACACTGAAAGCACAATTTAAGAACACAGAATTTTCCAAGCATGATTTTGTCTGCAACAGTGCTTTGTTTTGTTATATAGTCACAGATAACAAGCTTTAGTCATCCTAAAACTACTTAGTAGCGGATACTCTTTATTGAACTTAGTACCTATATTATGACAGTTAACTAATATTTTTTCTAAATGTTACAATGATTTAGCAGTTGATGCAAAAATATTAAAGCATGCCTACTTTAGTAAAAGATGAGGCCTACTTCTTTACCATCTTACTTTATAGAGACCCTCCCCACCCTCAGAGTAAATGTGCTATCATGTCCACCAGTATGTCCTCAGTATCTTACTTAATAACTGCTTACAGAAGATGTTCAATGAATATTTGTGAATAAGTTAGAAAATAAATAGCCAAGATGAGAGCATAGTCCTTCTGAACCCATTTGTGCCTTTCGTGCAACTTTGGCAAAGAGTACGTAATAATAAGAAATGTAAGAGAGGAAGAGAGAGAGAGGAAGAGAGAGAGAAAGAGAGATGCAACTTTTGGTTTGTAGTAAACCTGAGCATTATATAATATGCAGGTTTGAGTTAAAACATCTAAGGATATCAGAGGAAGGGAAAGCATATATGAAAAAGTAATATAGGTTAAATTTAGAATATTTGCCTTTCAAAGCATATTAGCATGCTGTTTTATTCTAGAGGTTGACTTAGGTCTTTTTATTCCTCCATTTTTCTCTTGATGATGCTGATGTTTTCTTTCCTTGATTAGTAGTATGTTTATAATAACTGATTAAATGTCCATGGCGCTACTATATATATATATATATATGTATATATATGTGTATATATATGTACATATATATACATGTACATATATGTATATATATATGAAATATATATATACATATATATATGTATATATATATACATGAAAAGGTCTATAGCAGTGGTTCTCAACCTTCTAATGCCCTGATCCTGCAATACAGTTCCTCATGTTGCGGTGACCCCAAACCAAAATATAATTTTGGTGGCTACTTCAAAAGTGTAATTTTGCTACAGTTATGATTTGGAATGGCTTTAGGCCACCCTTGCGTTTTGGTCATTCAACCCTTGCCCTGGTTGAGACCCAAAGGTTGAGAATTGCTGGTCTATAGGGTGTTTAGGTCTCACTACTAAGTCGGACTCACAGTGATCTACCTGTGTACAGCCTCCCAAGTGCTGGGATTACATGCATTCACCATCATGCCCAGTCTCAATTGCTGTCTCACCATGCCCTGGGGGGTGGTAGCAGCATGGCACGCCTGGGGATGTAACCCCTGGCCCCAGCACCTGCTTGCAGGTGCTTTAATCCAGTGAGCTATTTAGCTGGCCAGCCCTAAGATGAGAAGAATTTATGTGTGTATGTATGTATGTATTTATTTTTGGCTGGCTCAGGCTGCCTTAAGGCTCAGTCTGGTAAGACGTGGGGAGCTGGAGATTGAACCCTGGTCCCCTGCACCTGATGGCGTTTGCCCAAGCAGGCGCTTAAACAACTGAGCTAAGCCGCAGGCCCCCTCATGACTACTAGCTCTATCAGCCATGTTTTATATCTATTTCTGTTGATTGTTGATTGTTCCCCCCTCCGCCCCAGTTAAGGGATACATTTTTTTGCTCCTTTTTATGGGTGGCATTTTTGACTGGATACCTGGCATTGTAAATAATGTAGTTTGGTACAGATTGTTTACAAATACCTTTATTTCTGGGACTGGTTGTAGGAGAGAATTGAAGTTATTCAGAAACTTTGATCAGCTAAGTTTTGCTAGCTTTGATGGGCTCTGAACAGCTTTTCTCAAAGGCCATGTCAGCCTCACTCTTGAGGTACTGTCCTTCTGATGAATCAAGTGATAATCTGTGAATAAGGAAGCCACTCTATACTGCCATGTAAAAATATCAAATATTCCAGGCATTTGTGAACTCTCTGGTTATTTTTCCATTTTTGGATATAGTTCTCTCTCTGGTTTTAGGGTTTCTTTTTATAGTAGGTCGGATGAAAGCATGAAGACCCAACTAGACTCCTGCACGTAGTGCTCGTGTTTGCTCGCTTGCTCGTAGCACTCAACCTCCTCCTTCCTGGTTCTTTTTCCAAGCTCTTCTTTTTTGTATCCTGAAGCTTTGAACTGCCTTCTGAAATAAGTAAGTTGCCTGGCTCTGCTGGTGTGAGATCGCCTTCCCCATCTAGCGCAGGAAAACACCTATGCACTGAGTCTCTTCCTTATATGAAGGGCTCATCCTACTTGTCTTCCCCTCAGAGATTACTGTGTTGTACCGCCTGCTCTTCAGTTTTTTACAGCGGGTTTATAGTGTAGTGTTAACATTACCTACATGGGTTGGGGGATTCTCTGAACAGGGTCTGAATTTCTGTAAACACAAATCGGTGACTAAGTAATCAAATCACTTCACCAACATTCACTGAATGTTTATTATTTGATAGAATTTTGTTAGTCATTGGGACAAAAAATATGAAAAAGCACAGTGCCATGGACTAGTGGAGAAAACGATCTTGTACAGTTTTATACACTAAAATTATAAATATCAGAAAGGATTAAAGAGAAATCAGTAGGTATTAGAAAATATTTCAGAACATAACCTATTAATTACATTTCATATAAGGTAGAATTCAATGAATGCTTGCGAATGAAAAATACAGCCACAAACACCAAGTTTTTAGTGCTTTAGCAGTTATAACAGTATATTACTACTAAAAAGGTTCACAACTGATTTTTTCTGAGTTCTCAGGAAAAATAACTTTAAATATATACAAGAAGAATATGATGGAGCATGGTCTGGATACAGCTCAGTGGCACAGCGCCTACCTCTCAAGCATGAGAACCTGAGTTCCATTGCTGGTATTAAAAAATAAATAAATTATATATATATATATATATATATATATATATATATATATATATATATGGTGGTATGTATTTAAAGAAAAATATTGTAGCTTAAACCGTCATGAATATTATTTCTTGACAAGATTTTTATATGTAACAATGATATCTAAAGCATGTTAGACTTGTTTTGTTTCTAATTCTCACATCAAATAGTTGAAAACCTTCATTTTTAACTACTACTTTTCTTCACTTTTTCTTTTTTTGCTTATTCCTGTTCATATTTTGAAAAGCAGTGTCTGCAGATAGTTATTTGTATGTATGAATTCACTGGTTCATTCTAGTGCGAAATAGGTCATTCTGGAACAGTGAGAAATGTGATTGCTGAATTTCAAGCAGTTTTTGCTGCTTAGCTGGATCTGTAGAAAAAGAAAAGGGTCAGGCCAGCACTTGTTGAAGATTTCTCGTTGCCATTGTCCTAGTGAGAGACTTGATGCTAGTGAATATGGACTCTTTACAGTATTTAGGGGGAAACCAGGCTTAAGTCCTACTATGATACTTTATTTTTATCCCTCTAAGAGAAAACATAAATGCCATTTACAATTTAAGAAATTTTTCTGTTAAAGCATGACAAATTAAAGGCTATGAAATACTTTAGGTGAAAATTTTGGTGGTTTTGTTTTATAGACAGATCTCAGAAAGTAGACATCTTTCTGGCAGTAGGATTCCCAAAAAATGAATCTCATTAAAAATTAAATTCTTAAACTGCAAAATAAGGAACACTTCTAAAATTTCTATATTACTCAACATTAGAAAATTTAAATTATATAATTTTGTACCTTAGTTTCTTCTCAGGAACTTAGCGTTCTGAGTAGGAAGGCATGTTCAGGCAGCAAATTATTTACAAACTTAATAAAGGGCCCATTAGTTAAAATTTAATTCTCACCATCAAGTAGCGATTCTGTTTGTGAATACATGCATTAATTCATAAGCTTCCTTTTCTCTCTTGAATTCTATAACTCTAATGCACTATAATTATTTTAATTAATAGCCAATTAAGAAATACCAGAAATTCTATATCTGGAAATAACTATTTTTGCCTGTTTCAGTTGTTAATATAAATAGCCTATATTAGAATGTATTTCATATTAAACTCAAAAGACCTTAGGAGACGTTAATTTAAAATTATGCTCTAGCTTCTGAATGTGTCTTGAATCCAGTTTTGTTGTTGTTGTTGTTGTTTGTTTTTTTAGTCATTTAAAAGAAAGTGAATGAGAACAAAAGAATGATAAAGCATTAAGCTTTCCTTGGCTGGCCAGAGTCATGTTGAAGTAGCAGGACGCTCATTTCATGCCTGGGCAGTGTGGGGGATCAGAACAATACCTTGTTTTCTTTCTACTATGATGTTTACTGCTTTATTGACTTCAAAACTTGAAGAAAATAAAATAAAGTCATCTCCATTGTATGACAAATTTTTAAAAGAAAATTTCATTCTAAAATGAAATGATTGTTTTTGAGGTCAGCCAAATAGCTAAGCACATTAAAGCACCTGCGAGCAGGCTCAGGGGCTAGGGATTCAATCTCTGGGCCTGCCATGCCACCCCACCCCTGGAGTGCCCTGCGACAGCAGTTGAAACTGAGTGTGGTAGTGCATGCCTATAATCCCAGCTCTTTGGAGGCTATGAGCAGGTGGATTACTACGAGTCTGATCTACTAGTAAGACCTTGAATACACTCCAGACCCTTCCCTGAAATACACCAAAAATAAAATAAAATAAAAAGACATAATTGTATCTGAATTTTTAATGCATGACTTTCTTTTACCACTCCTGCTATCCCGATCTTCTATGAATTTAATGAACTAGATATTAGAAAAATGATTCAGGTAAAATTCAGTACTATTACAAAAATGTACAAAATGTCTTCTTAATATATTCTTAATTTAATATTCTATTGCATTTTACATATGTAATAAAATAATTAAGGATCATAATGTTGTATATTTGGGAATGTTAGGAGTAGAAATATAGCCAATATTACATTCCGTAAGGAAAAAATATCTTTCTTTACTCATTGCTAGAGCTAAGGCTCAATCCTTATAAAAAGAGATTAACAAAGGTATACAAATTTATTTAGTTACAAGTTTTATGTGGCAGATGGCCTTCATTAGAAAAAAAAGACATAACAAAACAGGTAAGCCTGTGTATTTTTAGCTAGAGTTGATGATTCAATTGTCATGGGAAACTAAAATTCTGTAATTAGACAAACGAGTATGATCCAATGAATTTGTCAAGGCCATTTTTGCTCGATTCTTTTCAGTGTCTTCAGGGATACGGATGGCTCTAAGGATGGAAGGCACCCTTCACTTACTTCAGATGAGCTAAAATTCTTCCTGGATTTTATGACTTGAATGGTGAAAGTGACAATGACATTACTCATTCTATTGTTTTCTCTAATGTAATGTGCCATAATTTGAGTTAAGTGTTTACTGAACCTCATCAGTTCTCTCAACTGAAGGCTGGCCAGATAGCTCAGAAGATTAAAGCACCTACTGAGATAGCTCAGAAGATTAAAGTACCTACTGAGGCAGACACAGGACTGGGGTTTGGTACTATTGGGACCCTGCAGACCCTATACTAAATACATGAAAGAAAGAAAGAAAGATGGAGGGAAGGAAGGAAAGGAGCCAAGGGTAGGCAAGTTAGCTCAGCAGACTAAGCACCTGCTTAGACAAGCACTGGAACCGGGGTTTGATCCCTGGCGCCACATGTCCTACTGGCCCTACCCTTGGGTATGCTGAACTGGCAATGGATCCTGGATGTGGTGGCACAGGCCTGTAATCCCAGCACTGGGAAGGCTGAAAACAGAAGGATCACAACTGAGTTCGAGCTGGGTAGTGAGACCCTGCGTGCACACACACACACACACACACACACACTCTAAATAAATAAATAAATAAATAAATAAATAAATAAATCATTCATTCATTCATTTGTTCATTCATTCATTTGTTCATTCATTCATTCTCTCATTCACCTTTGTTTTTTGGCATGTCTTGGCTGTTTCCCTGTCTTTTCTCCATTTTATTCTTTCAATAAATAGTTGAAATTGAGTGTTTTGGTTTACTTCTGAAACATATATAATAATGGGGTTGCTTTCCCATAATTTTTTGTGCTTTAAAGAAATGTGTAGAGCAAGGATTTCAAAGAAATATTCAATTTAGTACTAAAGAAATAGGATTTATATTTTTCATATTATGGAGCTAAAGAAAAATGTAAATATTGTTAGTAATAACTACATATCTTTATTAAATCATAGATGTGTCCTAACCTGATCATCCTTAACATAATAACTTTATTTGTGAATGATGATCTACCTGCTCATCACACATTGTAGGTGTTCAGCCCTTAAGGATACAAGGATGATTTCTGTCCAAAACATATGCAGTGATCTGTAGTTTTCTAAGCACTTTATTGAAGTTTATTTATTCATTTATTCAATAGATATTGATATGTTTGGCATTGTCCTTACCACAGTGAACAACAGAGAAGCACTTTCTCCATGGAGTAACACCCTAATAGGTGGGACATATAAGGAACAAGTAAAAATAATTCTTTCAGCGAGATAGTGCTAAGAAAACTGAAATGTATTAGTGGATACAAAAGATGGTATGTGGTTGGAGCTCCCGTATGCAATTTTCTGTGGGACAGTGAGCTCATCCCTCCTAGGAGAGCTGGCAGTGGATTAAGTCAAAGAGTGAGCCCTATGCATAAATGAGGAGATAAGGAGGAACAAACCCCTTGGAGCAGTAACACATGGGAATGTTTGAGAAATAGAGAAGATGGCAGAATAGCCAGAACAAAGTAAAGGAAGAAAGGAAAGCAAATTTTGGATACTGGCCATCAGGTGGATTAAATTGGGCCCCATAGATCATATGAAAACATTTCAATGTTTTTTGTTTGTTTGTTTTTTGTTTTTTGTTTTTTGTTTTTCATTGCTTTTGTTTTTGTTTTGAAGGCAGTGTTGCACTTTGTATTTCGGCTTCACCTGTGCTCAATATCTAGCCTAAGCTGGGCTTGAAGTCACAGTGATCCTCTTGCCTCAGCCTCTGATTGCTGGAGTTATAGCCGTGTGTCACTGCACTTGGCTACAGTTCTCAGTTTTATCACCAGGGTGATGAAAAGCCTTTGTGATGTTGGACATGTTTTCATTTGTAGCTTGAAAGAACTATGCAGGCTGATACCTAGTGAATAAGGCCAGGGAAATACACAGTTGCATGATATATAATGGTATATATTATTAAAATGGGTTTGCTGCTGAATTGGATGCAGAAACTAAAAAGAAAAGCTGAGATGACCTCTCTTGGTGCATATTTTGACAGCGTGATGCTGTTCCACTCCACAGCAAAGAATGGAGGTTTTGGGAGAAAAGTACTTTCCCAAAGGATGTTTAGAAGCTAGATTAGATTAGAAAAATAAGTAAATTAATAAAAAACAAAATGTTTTCTAGTTCATTGCTTTGTTTTTCCTGTTTCCTTTTCTACTCTAAAAAGTAACATCATTCTGTATTTGATAAAGCGCTAATATTCTGGACAGATAGTCTTAATATAATGAATATTTTCTATTTTGCCACCTTAGGATTACAAAAAGCTTGTGATCCTATTACAAGCTTATAGATCCGTTGGTTTAAACCAGTTTTCTTCTTTCCACCCCATCTGGCCTTTCCTGAGTAGGACATCAGTGAATGATGGACCATCCTGTAACTTGAGAAAGAAGGAATAGAGAAGGACCCTTTCAAAGCTGTAACAGGATATCAAAAGGGTAGAAAACTCGGAGTTAATATATTTCTTATTAAATTGTAACTTGTCTCTGTTCTATATTGCGATTCCTTGTGGTGATAACGACTGTGTGTGTTCTTTCCAGTGTTGCCCCAAAGACAGTAAGACGATTTCTGTACTTAAGTGGCATGGTGGGGTATGAAATAGAGGCGACAGTAGCTCTTTTCCATGTGTTGTCTCAAGTTAGGTGCTTACAGAGATAAGAGACAAGCTGCAAATAAAATGGGAAACTGTAGATAAGTCCTGTTTTCATTACTAATGAATTAGCTACTCCTTTGGCTGTAGTTTTATGACATACAATGTACACAACAATAATTGAATGCTTTCAGTATATTAATTCATTTATTTTATCCATATACAAACCTGCATGAATATACTATTATTTTTCTGCTTTAGGATGGAAAAAAAAAGCACACACAACCTGACCTCAAAGAAAGCAAGCAGTGGGGTTCTAAGAGTTATAGGTGAGTGGGAGGAGCTAGGAATGGAACAGGAAGGGAAGCTCCACTGTCCTGCACTTTTCTCTGCAGCCGACTTCTCAAGGGAAGAAGTGTCTATGTTGAATCAAATGTAAAGGGACAATGCTTTTTTTTTTTTTTTTCCCACAGTACAGATTTTCCAGTTTTAGCAAAATGAGGAATACAGGATGATAAACAAGTGCTTCTTATGATATAAATAATTCAATTTCAGTAAAAATGTAATAAAAATAAACAGAGTTTTCAAATAGACATTCATTAGAAGGGTGCATGAACACAAAAGAGCTGAACGGTGTGACTTGACTGGGTAGGAAAGGCTCTTCGGGTCCACTCCTGGTAAACAGTTAACCGTCCTAATGCTGTCAAAATCCCTATGGTTTGAAAGAGGGGAATATAATTTAGTTACATGTCATGTACCTGTACAACATGTTTGTCTTATCTCTCTAAATATTCAAATCTTGTATAGATAGTTTTGAATTCTATAATAGCATGATTGTTTTTTTAATTTTAGTATATTTTTACTTCCTCCTACTGAGAAGTCAACAAAAAGTCAGATCTCATTATCATTTATCCCCCACCTCTGGAAAAGCATAACATGCTTTTTGTCTCTATGAATTTCCCTTTTCTGGACATTTAGAATTAATGCATAATGTTTTGTTTTTGTGTTTAGCCTGTTTTAATGCTTTTTTTTTTTTTTTTTTTTTTTTTTTTTTTTTTTTTTTTTTTTTTTTTTTTTTTTTTTTTTTTTTTTTTTTTTTTTTTTTTTTTTTTTTTTTTTTTCTCCTTTTTGAGACAGGGTCTCACTGTGCTATGCAGTTTAGTTCAGGCTAGCCTTGAGCTCACTTTTGTAGTTCACACTGGTCTTGAACTCACATGGATCCTCCTGCCTCAGCCTCCCAATTGCTGGGATTGTAGGCATGTGCTACCACACCCTGAAGTGCTTTCAGTCTTATTCTGCATTGTAGCATACATGCATTTCTAGACATCATTTCTTTTTAGTGCCAATTATTTTTCTGTATAGAGCTGATGTACATTAGAGTCATTTTGAGTTTTTAGTCATTATGAAAAATGCTTTAAGCATTTTCAGTTGTGTTCAATTGTGTACAGAAAAGTACACACATTTTTTTTCTATTTTTTATTAATTTTAATGACAAAGAAATAGCAATGAGTGTTTCAAAACAGGTTAGTAGGACAGTTACAATAATTAATACATTGCATTTAGTTGTCTTCATTGTAGTTATTCAGAGTACAAGATGCAGACGTGATATCTTGTGTAAATACTATTAGTATAAATCTTCTTATTGAGGTAAGAGAAAGTAGCTATATATCTGTCCTATTTTGTGTATACATATATATATATGTATATATATATATATATATATATATATATATATATATATTTACTATAAAGTGGTCCTTCATTTATATTCCCCTTTTTTATTTTGTTTTGTCAGAAATGTGTATTCCATTTCCATTCAAATATGGTAAGCTCCTGAATTCAGCAAAATAATGTAATATAGTCCAATATTCCATAATAGTATTGGGTTATCAGCAGAGCTAGCAATGTCAGAAGTTGTTGACTTGAGCCTTTTACAGGTCAGCATATTAACATGGCTTTACTTTTATACCTCATGATTATAATTTTCTGTTGAATGGGTAAGACCAAGTTAAAGCAAGACCTATGTAAAAATGTAACTTCTGTATCTGACAAGGTCAGTCAGATCCCCTCAGGATTTACCCTGAAACTATGTACAGCGGTTTGTAAATCTTCTGTCAGTGTCAGCCATCTGAATGAGTCACAGCCATTGCTTAACCAATTTGCTCTCTGTGAAAGCCGGAGATAATGTTTTCTTTCTAGGTGACTCTCCTTAGGCACACTATAGATTGTAAATCCCTTTTTCTCTGGCCCCATAATCTCCTCGAACAGAAAATTTGGGATACTACTGGGTTACAAGATGTTACAGTATAGGTTCTCTTATGTCCTGAGTCCTCAGTGACCTTGAAGGGGTATGGCCAAATTGTTGACTATCCTTGTAGCTCTTATTATTCTCTGATTTTTGTTCTGCAAACTTTAATTTTTAACCATCAAAGAGAAGCTTAGTGATATTATTTCCCTGTAACAGAAGCAGTTGTGCTTAACATGCTGTCTATTAAATGCCTTAATTGGTAGAATTCATAAATTTTGTATGACATTTATCTTCATCTTTCTCAGATTGATATATAGAAGTACAATGGCCAGGCCATTGTACCATTAAATTTGTTTACTATTTTGAAGATTTCAAATTCTCTTTTAAGATCATTGTACTATTTTACAGTTCCCCTAAAAGTACATGAATTAAGAGTTCAACTTCTCTATATTCCCAAAAGGACTTGTTACGATTCATCTTTTCAATTTGTCTTTCCTTAGATTTTCAAATTTAGAAATATTTTGGAAATATGTCCTGTTTGTTTATTGGATGAATTTTCCCTGTTATATCTATAGTTGGTTTGTGAGCCATAGTAGAGGAAGAAGAAGCATAAAGTTAGAATTGGGCTTGAGTTTCTGCTTATCTCCTATTGCTTGAACTATCTTAAATCAATTACTTCTTATTTGTGAGCCTCAGTTTCCAATATTGTAATTTCTGGTGATTATTCAGATTTATTAGGGCACTCCTCCTTTAGTTACTGCTTCTCCTTCTCCTCCTGTGTCTTCTTACTCCTCCCTCCTTTTCCTCCTTCCTCTTTTTTTCCTCCCTCCCTCCCTTCCCTCCCACCTTCTTCCTTCCTTCCTTCCTTCCTTCCTTCCTTCCTCCCTCCCTCCTCCCTCTCTCCTCTCCCTACTTTCCTTCCTCCTTCTCCTCTTCCTCCCCCATCTCTGTTTCATTTCTTATGTAAACAGGAGGAGAATTGTTGCAGTTTGTGTATAGATGTCTCCTAAAAACCTCATGCAGACATAGATGGACTTTTTCAGAATTGACTGAATCTAGAGTGTGTTATTGATTAATGGCACAAGGCTAGGATTAAAGGTGGATGATTACGAAATCAGGCCAGTGATTTGTTTGGTACTGCCTTAATCTTGGTACTTTACATAGAGCATAAAGGAGACAGAGGAAAGGTGTGAAGGTTTTTTGCTTCCTGTGCTGCCTTCTGCACACCTTGAACTGTTTTTCCTCTGCATTACTTGTCTTCCATCCACACTCTGCCTTGGAAACAGGGGGCTATACATTCAAACTTTTACAACTGTTAGCCAATTTCTAAACCATTTCAAACTGTTTCTCGCTAAATTTTGCGCATTGAGTGTTTTGTCTTAGCAATGAGAAAAGTAACTGAGAGAAGACTATATTAAGTGGATTTGCCTTAACAGCATTTTTCTCATAGAATATAAAGCTAGTAATTCTTTAAGTTTATTTTCTGTCTTTGCAACCGACAGCTAATATCAGAAGTAGTTATATCAGTGGAAAGCTCAATGTTAAATGTCTGTAACCTGTCTTATTCCTTTTAGAAAAAACATAAGTTGTGTCAGATAAGAGAGGAAATTGATAGTGTACTTAGAGATAATTAAAAATTTGTTTTCTAGCCTTTAAAATCTTTTCCCTCATTTTCCTATTTGTACTTGTAAGTTGGGATTGCATTTTTTAAAAAAAGCTGTATCTTTGTAATTAAGTGCAAATTTAAATATATGTTATCTTTTAACAACAACGTAATGCCAAAGCCTTTACAGGTTCCAAACCACAAGACTCAAAAGGCAGTTTTGCATGAAACATTTCCCAAAGCCAGGTTAATACTATGTCAGTGGTCCACAAGTGCTGCCAGCTTTCCCTTCACCTCTTCTGCCCTCTCTTGTGCTGGCATCCTGCCCAATCATTCCTTCACTAGCCTGCAAGGACCACTACCATCTGCCTCTTCCAGGAAACTGCCTTTTTATTCATTTGAATATTATTTATTTGTTGTTCATTATGTAAAACAAAAAGAAATTCCAAGTCACCCTAATAAAAGCAACCCTATCAGAATTACAAAAACAAAAATAGTCCACTTTATTTTTGAGAATTTTCAGTATGTGACTATCAAGTCGGTTTATTATATATTCGAATTAATTGTTTATAAAAGTCCAGTCCATTTTATTTTTCAGAGTTCTCATTATGTGACTATCAAATCAGTTCCTTATATATTCACATTATTTATAAAAGTCCTATGTAATTTGTTCGGTTCTTGTTTTGCCTCAAAACTATATACCATCTATTGCACTGATTAAAAGAATCATTTCCTCTTTATGCCTGCAGTTTTCTTTTTGAACTTTTTCATGTGTTGTAGTCTACGTTTTTCCAAACTGATGTAATCGTTGTGGAGGATAGACACTATGCCTTAAGCTGTGAAGTATTTTTCTTCCTCATCTGTCCTGCAGCAGATATTCAATAAGCAATGTGCAGTTAGTTGGGCATTCTATGCCTATAGCTTAATTTGATATTCTATAAATTTGGGAGGTATATTAGAAGATAGATTAATTTCTTTATTTTTACTATGGATTATCCTTCTAATGAGGTATAGCATTGAGAAGTACAAGTACATGTACATTAATATTTGGGTTGGGAGAGAATAAAATGGATAATGAAAATTTGAGAAGACCCATTTGAAGGCATATTGTGTAACACAGTTTGCTTTGAGACTCGAAGGAGAAGGGTAGCAGCTAGAGCAGAATAAAAAGGGAAAAATCAACCAAAAAAAAGTGACTTAGTTGGAGACTGAGAAAGATAGAATGAAAGGAAACTTTTTGAGAAGATTCTATCTTACAAAAACTGCAGAAGAACCCTGTTACCCTTTTAACTATAATAAAAGCCACACTAGCTCTGTAAATGCCTATTCCATCGAAGAAAATGGAAGATAAGCTCTGTGGTAAATGAAGGAGAATGCATGCTTTGTCCTGAAACAGTTGGAACATAGAAAGCTTTGCTGCAGGAGCAGGAGATTGCCTGATAAAATATGACATGGCATAAAAACTCAATCCTTTTACTGAATTTGCTTACTTTTAATTCTCACTAACTTGTTGATTGATGCTATATTTATTTTTCCTTAGATTAGTAGGTTTATACCAAAGTTCCTCATTAAAGGTACCGGTTAAAGGCTCCATTCACCAAAAGATGGTTGCAACAAAAGCAACAAGTTTTGAAACAGAGGCAGTGGCCCAAATCTGCGCATTTCCAAGTAAATAGCTTTTGAATGTTAGACTTATTTACCCCTCGAAAATGAGATGGATGAAGCTTAAAACCGTAAACTGCGGAAAGTTTTTTAAGGTTTTGATTTTGAGTTGCTACATTCAAGTTGCCTTTGCATAATTGTGTGAAGTTAATAAAATGAGTCTCTTTTACTCTCATATCCTTCCAAATTCTACCCAAATGAATTCATATCTAATGGTTTAAAGTAGAGTAAGGACAGAGTAGCTGGTTCTTATAAAACAAAACCCTGTACAGCTTCACAAGATGTTATATAAGATGTTATATATATTTTCAAATTCTTAAGATGAATATCCTTTCTTCCCTCTCTTTTCATCGTAGTGTTTATAACCAACATATTTACCTTTTCCTGGTAATCAATGTTACATCTTTATTTGGTCTCTCACCTATCCTTTCTGATGTTTATAATAGTAAAGATTTTGAAAGAAGAAAAGCCACGAGAAAGTTGCTTTATCATAACATTTTCTATTTAGGGACAGCCAGGTAGCTCAACTAACTGAAGTGCCTGCTTAGACAGAGCCCAGCAACTGGCCTTCAATACCTGGCCAGCCTTCCCAGCCCTGCACCTACCCCCTGAGACTGAGACTGACATGGGGCGTGGTGGCACTTGCCTATAATCCCAGCATTTGGAAGGCTAAAAACTGGAGAATCACTACAAGTCCAATCTATAGAGTGAGACCCTGTAGTCCCTGTACTGAATATAGGGGAAAAAAGAATGTTATAAGATTTTTCTATCTTATGAAATATGTTTATGCATAATTCTTTAGAGTTTTTTTAAACAATTAAACTTCAGTGAAACAAAGAAGAAAATTATTCTTTAATTTGCCTTTACAGAAATATCTTCTTATGAAGGTAGTGTCTTTCAGTATTTATGGTACAATTACAAATATAAGAGCAAAATCAAGAAGGGTATAAATTGTAATACTTAAAGCTCTTCTGATCAACAGGGTGGGCTAAGATGAAATATGAAGATACCCGCTACCCCAGCATGCCCATATGCCAGCATGTACACTTGATATTTAAAGCAACAATCTAGGGAATATTGCTGGCTTACAGATACAAAATCTATAGGTCAAAAGAATGTAAGTAACTTGCCTAACACACCAGTGACTAGTGAAAACAAAATTAAGATGCAGTTTGTCTGATGAGAAATTGATTGTTTTAGTCACTACACTCATGGCTTGGATTCATTGTACCATATCATTAAGATATAAGGCTATTTTCAGTCAAAAGAAATTAAATTTGTAGCAATTTATTATAATTTGAGACTGGAAACTGATTTGGGAGTAAAACTTTAGATTTTAAAAGTAGTACCAGTTATCATTAACTTTGTATGTTTTGTTTTGTTCTTCAACCAGGACCTCTGATTTCTCTTATTCTATGAGCTTTACTCTTCAGTAACACAAATGCTATAGATTGTAATGACCATCCCAAAAGAAAAAAAAAAAAAATCTGTATTTAATCCTTTGGGACAGAGTACAAGATGCTGAAAATAATTCACCCATTTCTCTTCAGTCCCAGCTACTTCTGCAGTGTTCTGTGTGTCCAAGCTTTGGAGGGCAGCCACCCTGGAAACCTGGGAACCCATTCATACAGGTCTCTGTACAATGCACCACTTTCCCAAGGGTTGCTTGCTTCTATAATGTCTTTTTTGAAATTTTTGCAAAGCATGTCTTTAGCATTTCTGTGATCTGAAGTGGCAAAACTTGTACACTCCAGCTCTGTATTTTTAATGGCTTGGAAAATTTTTGTTCATTAAAATAAAAGCCACAGAATAGTACAGAGCAGAATTGAAATTTAGTACTTTTAGGCCAGTACTTTTCCTCAATCCTAGAGCTATTAAAAAGTATGGGAGGAGATTGTTTGGAGAATTATTTTCACAAATGTATTTTAAAATGATTAATTGTAAATGTTTTCTACTTTCTTATTAGTTAATGTTGAAATACAGTGGCATTGTAACTTAATTTAGTTCAAAAGCCATTTTCTGAGTGAAAGGAATTAGCTGGGAACGTTACATTAATAGTCACTGCCAGCGGCTGGATTCTGCATACAAAACACTTGTTCATGTTTTCCTTGACCTCCTTTAATTGGGCACAGCACTAACTTAAGCTGAATGGGCTCAGTCTGGTCATTGGCAAGTACCAGAAAATAATGAATAGTAGACATCGAAAGGCTTAAATATCTGGCAGAGGCTCTCTGTCAGTATGATGAGCTAACCATGGCATTGTTTAAATAGAAGGCTCTGTGTCCCTTTGGAAATAAAATCTTGGCTCATGGACAGAGGTCTGTGTACACACATTGAATTTCTCTGTCTTCCTGCTATGCTGTTTCATTCATAATTAAACTTTGAAAGCAAAGTTCTGAAGAGGTTCTTGAATGCCTCTCCTCCAAGTGTGCTCAGAAAGAAGTGGTTGATGAAAAAAAAAAAAAAAAGCCGTAGTCCTATGCTTTTATTTGTAGTTCTCCAAAATTCACATCAAAGCTCACGGAACAAACTCTTTAAGTTGGAGAGCAGTGTAGATGCTTTGTTTCTCTCTGTAAAATATCTTCCTTCTGAAAACTGGTAATCACAAGATTTTTTTGCTGTAGAACTTTGGATGTTCTAATTTTTTCTGCTCACAGCTCCATCTGTATTTTTAGTGAAATGTCTAAATTTATCTCAGCATTTCCCAATTCCAAGAATGAACTGATCTTACATGCAGTTCTTTCTTGAAGGCAAAGAAAGGGTAGAAAATGAAACTCTGGGATTGATTAAGATATTATAATTTGCCTTTTCTTTCTCATTTTAATGAAAAATCTATAAATCTATAAATACTAGAAAATCTATAAATACTGAAGGAAAGTACCTGAAGAAGGGAATATTTGAGTGAAAGAAACACTGCTGCTGCTGCTGTAAAATTATCCATCCATAAGAGCGTCTTAAGGGTCCTTGTTAAACATATGTTAATTCTGTATTATAAATCCAGACTCTTGGTGGGATATAAATAGTAAAATAAAACCATGAAGAAGCTGCATTATGCAAATATTTTAAATCTGAGTATCTTTCAGAAGCACATGCTGGAATATTTACAAATACAATTGCATAATTCCCGAGTTTTTCTTGAAAACAATTTGATGTAAGGAAAAATAGGTCGGCATTTAAATGAAACAAGCCTTAACTTCATTGCTGTTCTGCACAATGCAAGCATGAATGGACTTTGTGCCATTTTCTTTACTTTTTAGATATTTTATATTTTCCATAATGAAAGCTAATGATTTTTTCACAGTTCAAAGTTATAGTTTCATAAGGTGCAATATTTCTTAAATAAATTCTTACAATCCTCAGATACCTTTAAAAACTTATTTACAGATAATAATAGTTATAAATAACAACTTTTTACTTAAATTGAATTAGCATGCAGGCTATCTAATATGGATATTAAAACTATGCTATAAAAATTTGAACCTGAGGTGTTTAGATCAGTGAGATGATTAGAATGCTTTGGCTATCCACAGAGGAACAGCTCTAAAACACGATTATTGACATAAGTACCACTAAACTGATGGTAAATATATTCTCATTGTTATATGATATTAAAATAAGGATGAGTTCTTACAGTTAGAACTATCAAAACATGTAAACATGGAAATTTTGTACTGATTATGAAGAGAATAAAAATCAGTATAAAACATAAAAGCATGCAAGCGTGCTCCCAAATGTGCCACAGTAGCATTTGAATATTTTGAGTTACAGGTGTTGGAAAACAGCATGTGAAATTTGATCATTTTGACCCTCTGCTGGTTTCTCTCTCTCTCTCTCTCTCTCTCTCTCTCTCTCTCTCTCTCTCTCTCTCTCTCTTTCTCTCTCTCTCTCTCTCCCTCTCTCTCTCTTTTTTTTTTTTTTTTTTGAGGACCAAAGTTTGAACTCATGACCTTGCACTTGCCAGGCAGGCACTTGTGCCACAGAGCTATCTCCCCAACCCCATTCTCTTAAAAAAAAAAATAAATAAATAAAAGTTTGTTTGTTTGTTTGTTTGTTTGTTTGTTTGTGGGACTTGCTGGTTTCTTCAATAGATTTCTTAAGAGGAAATTCTATAGAAATTTCTACATGAAAGATGCCTTCCCTATGCTAGAAAGAAAGCATCATTTTAATCATCAAAAGTTGGTGGGAATCTGAGGCCAGTGGAGATCGGTACATTGCCTGAAGTTTTCTCTCTACGCACTTCTTCAGGCAATTGATTACTCTAGCCCAAGCCTCTTGACCTTGTTCCATTTTCATAGTACACTACTCTTTAATAATTTTCTCTACTCTTTTGCATATAATTCATTATATTGGTCATTAACTTCCTCCTGAAGATTCCTGTGTTACATAAAACTTACATTAGATGAATTTGTGTTGTTTTCCGTGTGTGTGTGTGTGTGTGTGTGTGTGTGTGTTCTCAGGCTCAGACAAAAGTTATTCTGAGAGTGTAGGTAAAATTTTGCCTCTCCTACAACGTTCCATGTGCCAAAAAGCTGATAATGTTAATGTTTACTTTTATTGTGTGGTAAGCTACTATATACTTCTTGTTTGTGTTACTTCAACTACTCATCAACTATAATAAAGCCTCCATGATTTTCTTGAATTTGTGTTTTGCTGTGTTACTCAGGCTGGCTTGGAACTCTGAAGCTCAAGTGATAGTCCTGCTATATCCTCTGAAGTAGCTAAGATTGCATATGTGCTCAGACAGATAGGAAGTAATTGCTTAGGTGAGAATGAGGATATCTTAGTGGAGTTCCAGTGGGAAAAGCTTTTTTTCTACTGTATCTGTTAATTTTAGCAGTGGAAGCCCTAGAAATATGAGCGGTGCTGTCTTCTGTGTCAGCAGAGTCAGTCTTCCATGGCTTTTCTTAGCTCGTGCTATGCTTTGCATTTCCCTGAGTAATTTGGAGTCTAAGGAACTGGCCATCTACTCTGGTAAATACTAGGCATAGCGAGGCATATAGTTATAAAAAAGACTTCTATGTTTATAATATTTTACTTTTTCCATATAGAAAGGTAGTTATTTTCTTCAGCTCAGGAAGTTTTAGTAGTCTGGATTAAATTTTTTTTTTTTTCTTTTTGAGACAGGGTCTCACTATGCAGTTCAGGCTGGCCTTTAGGCTTGAGCTCACTTTTGTGGCCCAGGCTGGTCTCAAAGTTGCACTGATCCTCCTGCCTCAGCCTCCCAAGTACTGGGATTACAGGGGTGCGCCACCACACCCAGCTTTGAATGAAAAGACCAGTAACCTGGTCTTTTTGTAATATAGCTAATTCAATATTTGCTATCAATTTTTTGAAGTCATCATGCTTTTCTTTATGCATATGTTTGTCTATTTGATCATTAAATAGGTATTCATTTACTGTCACTACAAACTAATTTTAAGAAATCTAGTGGTGAATAAAATACATATTTTCTGCCCTCATGAAAATTGCCTTCTAGGGATGCATCACTGCATTGCATGCTGCACTGGCTCCACCCCTGAGCACCCTGAGCCAGTGATGGAGTCCAGGCATGGTGGTACATACCTGTAATCCCAGCACTAAGGAGGCAAAAATCAGAAGGATCACTAAGAGTCTGAGCTGCATAGTAAGACCTTGTACACACACAAAGGAAAAACACTTCAAAAGAAAAAGATCTACTCTAATGGTCATGAGTAGATACATAAAGGCTCTTACACAGTGTAAAGTGTGATATGTAAGGTAAAATGCTTTATGGTGAGAGAACACTCTAGAGATACCATCTTTGAATTGATATCTGATTGTCTATGGAAAGCTTAGTCATTCAAAGATAAGTCGCTTAGTTCTTTTATTAAAAACAGGAACATAGAGGTACATCTGACTTTCAGAATGGTAGAGTTTTACACAAAATATAACATTTGTATGTTTATATGTCAGTATAATGATGGTTTCTGTGTAGGGTGAAAAATCTCAAGTATGAAGTGCAGTGGATTAAAAAGATAAAACACAAGCGACAAATTTATGGAATCAGGAGTTATGGCCTCTAAGACTGAAGCTTCAATTACAATTTTTATTCACATTTATTAGGATTCTCACAAAAACCAGGAATGGGAAATGGGAGTGATCATGACATCATTAGCAAGGGCAACATAGTTTAATTACCTCAGGAACTGAACTTTGACTTAGCCATCATGTCCTTATTCCTTTGGACACATATCTGCAAAGCATCTTGTACTGTCTCTGCAGGTTTCCATGGGGACTAAGGTCCTACTTTCATTTCCTCTTATACTAAACTTTTGCTAGACTTCCTCCAGAACAGACAATTTTGTGGCTTGGTTGGACTCAAAGTCCCATATATGTAATACATTGAAAGGTATAGAATATCCTTCTCACACTTGTATATATACATAATTCCTTGGTTCTTTGGGAATAGCCAAAGCTTCCCTCAGCATTCTGGAGACTGGCCTCCTGCTAACTGTTCCACCAGGCAACTTGTACCACTGTTGGTACAAATGGATCTAATCATGATACAGTCTTTTTCCTAATAATAAAAAGCTATCTACTGGGCTATCATTCATATTCCACTGTTGGTTCAAGCCACATATGAGTGAGACAGGTGAATTACAACCCCATCATGAATTAGCATGATGCTAATGTTCAGTGCAAAAATTGAAACAGGATACTTACTTTTGGCATGTTTCTCTTAGCCTTTCAAGCCATTGCCATATATATGATCTTCCTCTCTAACCCAGAAATTCATACTGTCTTCTAAACAGTTTATTTCTTAACCATCCAGACACATTTGTTGCTTACACACACACATACACACACACACACACACGCACACATGCGCATGCATATGTGCATACCTATCTTGTCTTTGTGTGCTTAGTACCAAATTCTTGCTCTCTGGAAATTATTGCTGGATAATCTGATATTCTAATCTGAGCAAGAATGCTTGACTCACTTCTGCATGTGTCTCATGTTTTATATCCCTGTCTTTGTATCACCTCTCACTCCATGATTATGACAATACATTTTCCAATAGTCTTTTGGGTCAATTATCATTTGGGTCATGTGTTTAATATTATTTTGGATGATTTGTCAATGTGATTCTTGGAAGAATGCATCTTGTAATGTTAAGATCCCCTCATGTGAATAACTCTCAAATTCAAGAGCTGTTCCTGCCAATGTATGGGGAAAAAAATTCACCAGATGTAGTATTTGCACAGGCTAGGTGTTATTTGATTGTGAATTAACGATGTCTTACTAAGGTGAAAAATCACATTATGCTTCATTATGTAAGTTCTTCATGCCTAAGTAAATTATTGCTTTGTTGTGTGTGCAAAGAATAACTAAAATTTATGAACAAAATAATGTGGTATTTTTTGAATTATAGTAATCACTCACATTTTACTTTGGACTCCTTTATGGAATTACAAATACTGTAACAATTTTTAAAGATCGAGTCTCTAGGAAGATAACCACATTGATATGGTAGTCATTCTGTTTAAACAGATTTAGAACTGTTTAACTCCTAGGAATTTTAAACTTAAAAAAATAATAATTTTAGCTATATTTTAGAAGATATGTATTGGCAGAAAGACTATGTCCATGTCTGGCATTGATTTTACCTGTCTAGGAAAATAATTTATCAGTTTTTCTTATTTTTAAGAAGAGAGTTCTTTTCATAGAATTGCCTAGTTCTTTTCACTCAATTGAATTCATGTCATTTTGTTCTGGCATCTGACTTAAAAGGTGAAAACTGTATGAGTGATGTCATTTATATCAGCCCTTATTTTAAGTAAAGTAGAACAGCATTGCCATTTATTATCTCAGGCCCAATAACAGGAAAGCTAAAGTATACATAATAGCTTCCTAAGACATCAAGTATTCATAACACACCAAATATTATTAAGATTTGTAGAGTAACAGAATACTTACCTCAATTATCAGGAAATTATTAGTATAGATACCACCTAACCTATTGTTAATTTAACTAGCTCATCATTTTATTTACCCTAAACTTTAAATTAGGACTGGAGAAGACTTCTTTAATTATTGTTACTAGTTTATTGACATAACTTATTTAGATTATATGTAGTTTGATTTAAATACTATTTCCTCTCTGTTAGCAGTTAAATAAATGATACATATTAGAAAAGAAAGCATGTAATGTTCCCAGTGCTTTCTTTTCTTCTTTACTTCATATTTGATATAAACAATTTTTGTCATCTGATGATGTTTATAAAAGTTACTTTGAGATCTTCAAATGTCCGGTCCTCTAGATGCATAGAAACACCATTAGTAGGGATAAATTCACTCGGACGTAACCATATTTTTTGTGGTACTAGGAATCAAACTCAGGACCTTGTGCTTGCCATGCAGGCACTTCTGCCACTAAGCTATTTACCTAGCCCTTTTGACATTTTAAATGGATGTTTCATATTGACATTACTAAAAAAAAAACCCTCGATGTATAAAATAGGAAAGGTAAATATATCAGTTAGCATGGTCAGAGAAACAAATTTTATTATCCTTAATATAGTGAATAGTGTTGCTTCCCTACTGATATTGAAATGCTCTGATAAAATGAATGAGAAATTCATATGCCAGGATAAGCATTTTGCTTTTTCTTAGAAGATCACTTGATTCTTTTTTAATTTTTGTTTCTGTTATTTTGGATATAAATCTGTAAAATCCATTTTGATTTTTGATTCACCTTCTATAAGTTTCCTACTCATAGTAATTCATGTAGTAATTAGTCGCCAGAATGATTTGGAAATAACTCTCACTCTTTGTTGTTATTGTTGTTGTTTTAATCTGGGGATGGATCACATGACCTTTGCACTGAGCTCTATCTCTAGTTTGTTTTAATTTTTTTTTTTTAATTGTGATGAAGTCTCACAGAGCTGCTAATTTGACCACACTAGGCTCAGAGTTGCCACCCTCATGCCTCACCTAGTGAGTAACATTTTTTAAAGCAGTGTGTGAATGCCACCGCAGAATCCAAATGTAATGCATTTTCAGTTACAGAAAGACTTATCTTCCATAAAATTGTTAGCACATTTGGTTAGCACATTTGTAGCTTTGTGTTACTGAACTACAGATTCATTTTCATATGTAAAACAACTTCTAAACATTGCTCCTATGACTAAGAAAAATGAACTTTAGAAATAGTTTTCTTGAGAAATATTGGAGGGAGGTACAACAAGCAATGGAGAAACTTTCTGGAGTTTTCCCTCCAAATAGTGCAAACTGCTTACACAGTGTTAGGTATTTTTCCTGCTGGTATTCATGTAAAGGAAACTTGATCTCATAATATTGACAGTCGCTTGTCGGTCAGAAAATAACTGAGTTTACCAGAGTTTGGTCAATTTCTAGATCTATATTATATGGAGATCCAAAATGTTATCCTTTTTATTGAAGAGATGATTTCTTAACTTGTTGATGCCTAATAGCTTTTCTTTTATATATGCTATCCTTGTATCTTGTTAAACTAGCTGGTCACAAAGAGGGTAATTGGCACCAAAAATGCCTGGAGAAAAAACCTCTCACCTATAAGCCACAGATATTTTTTTTTTTTTCCCTGTTCTCTAGTAAAGTGACCATTTAAAAGTTTAAGTACTCAAGGCTCTAAACTGTACATCCACTAGAGAGCATATGATCAAATGAAGATTTTTATTTTTATACTGTAAAATTTCTGCTGATGTTTTGGAACAAGTTATTGAGGAACTCCAAAGGGGAATACAGACCCTTGAAATTAAGGACAAAGTAAATGCCAGTGAGTCCTAGTACCAGTTGCTTTGACTTTCTTTTTAAATCCATGTTTCATTCCATGTTATCATACATTCACATTATATCTGTAAGTAAGGGTAAGAATTCGGATAATACATAGAAACCTTACTGAATTAGAGATTTTAAATCTTACTGTATTGTACTCACAACTAGACAGATCTGCCCTCTTTGAGTTCTGAATATGATCTTTGCAAATATAAATGTAGTAAAATGCAAAAAAGAAGTCAAAAGATGTTGAAACTGCTAATGTTGCATTGTGAATTTCAACGGGTAGAAAAGGAAAATTTTCCAAGACACTAGTGTATCATATGTTTGTTCATTGGAATATTTAACTGTAGATTGCCTTTTCAGCTTTTCAAGATGAGTTTATTTATTAGAAATCCAAAGATAATACTACATTCCTTTAGGAATCATCTTAATCCTCCACATCAGTAGATTCATCTTTGCTTTTTCACAGTTTTACTTTTATTCAGTAAATAACTGAGAAAAGACAGTGGAGGGTTATAAGTTTTCTTAAAGAACTCAGGAGGATAAGTGCATAGACTGGGGTTCAGTCTCTGGTTCCTCATTCTGGCAAGACCTGCCCCCAGGTCATGCTGAGCCAGAGACCTAATCTGCGTGTAGTGTGGTCTGACTGTAATCTCAGCCCCAGGGAGGCTGAAAACAGGAGGATCACCAGGAGTCTGAGCTGTGTAGTAAGACCCTGTACCAGATATATCAATGGAAAAAAAAATAATAAATAGAAAGAAGAAAAAGAACTCAAGGGAATAGTAGTGAAAAATAACTATCTGCTCTAATTTATTGAATTAAAGTTTTTAAAAGATTAACATTTTCGTGAGAGCCTTCTAAGAGTTGATTGTGGCCAGTAAAATACAAAAAATGCATATTTTTCAAAAGGGAAATACCAGTTTTGTTAATAAGTTATGAAATTGAACCTTAATTTACTTTGCCTGGATCTATAATTAGAATTACGTGAAATAAGTAGTCTATGCACAAAGTTGAATTTTAAATTTTTAATATTTTATTATATGTAGACGAATAATAAATATTTAAAAATGCTTTTTTTCTTGTTACTCATTCTCTGGGTAATTACCTCACAGGCTAAATATATCTTTAATAATTTTGTAATTGAAGATAGGATAAGTTACTTTCTTGATGCATAGTTTTTTTTGTACTTGAAAACAGGATGGGAATAACCACATTCTGAAAATATGTTACACTTCCTAGCAGTACACACAAATTGAATACTTACTGTTTATTTTCATTCAGTTCCCTTTGGGAAACATTCATCCCTCAAGTATATAGTTGAAAAGATCTTTGATGTACTCACTTTAGGAAAAGAGTTTACTTTCACCTGCAAATAGTTCTTGGCAGGGAAACAGAACTACGTGAAATTTTGTAAATTTCATATTTATACAAAATATAGGTTGACTGAGCCCCAGCCTCAACCTCTAGTTTCTGAAGGCCAAGTGTATACTGTCTTTATGTGGATCTATGCCTAGCATGTTAAAGGTTACTGGTCGGGGAAAGGGGTTGTAGATATGGACTGATGGAGAAACTTTATGAAGCTTATCTGATTTTTTTTTACTAACAAGAAAGGCCTCTGTAAGTTTTTGGTGAAATAGTCAAATAAGTTTATGTGTAATTCAAAAACACCTGATTCTGAAGTCAGTTTCTTTCAGCCTTGTAGACAGAAGAACACTGCCTGAATATACATACAGAGGAGGGATATAGTATTTGCTAGACAGAGGCAAACAACACATAAATTAATCAAAGTAACCTTGTTACTACAAATTAATTTAATTTTTTAGCAAAACTACATATTTTATTTTACTACCTTCATATTACTTTAATTACAATATAATGGAAACATTACTGTCTATTAAAATTACTCCATTTGCAAGGATTCTTACAGATACTTCCATTTAACTAAAATGCATTCACAAAAAATACAGATATAAGGAATTTACAAAGGAATTTAAAAAAAAATCATTTCACTAAGCAGCAGTCTCCTTCCTGCAGGCCTTCTGTGTGAAGTCCTGTTTTAGCTGGGAGTAAATGAGGCACACATTTTAAATAGAAACAGTGGAGGAAAAGCAGAGTCCCATGCTCTCCTTAAGAAGCAAGATTACATAAACCAAGTAGTAGAAAAGCAAATAATAACCAAAAGCAGGGTGTATACTCAAATGGATGGCATATGAAGGAAAAAACAAAAAGGGAAACCTCCCTTTCCAGATCAAATTCTGTGCAAAACAACAGAGAAAAGAGAAGTATGTTATGTTATTACTGTAATTTTATTACAACATATCAAATGCATATTTACTCAGGAGGCTATTCTGGAAGTAAGACTATTAAAGTTACTGAGGGGACTGAGTGGTCTAGAGTAATGACTCACTGCATGCCAATTGCTGTCCTTACTGGTTTTCTGTTATATGCTTTGGATGCAGTTCCAAGGCAGTATTAGCTTCAGATTTATGTTTTTGTATTTTGTATGTGTTACACATTTGTGGAAAAATCTTGCTTCACACAGATAAGTGACAGTGGGTAGGAAGGTTCTGTTCATTAAAAAGGTTTCTTTGCTAAGTCACCTGGTGACAGTTTTCAGTTAAGTCAAGATAGCAATCGAACAATTTCTTTTAATGTCCATCTTCCATCATAGGAAAAGAAACAAAAGCAAAAAGTTTGGGGGCACAAGTTAATTCATTGACTCATTTAGGTACAGAAAGGATGAGCATTTGTCTAAGTGTTGATTTAATGTTTAACATTCTGAAAATTAGTTTATATAATATAAAATAATAACATGTGTAGTTTGAAAACTGCTGGGATGCCTTACATGGCAGGAATCAACAAATTACACAGATCACCTATATTTTTTTATGGCCTACCATATTTAAACTTATTTTAAAAAGTATTTCTAAGATACCTATACTTTATCAAAACTTTTTTTTTTTTTTTTTTTTGTCTTTTTGAGACAGGGTCTCACTGTGCAGCTCAGGTTGGCCTTGAGCTCATTTTCGTAGCCCAGGCTTGTCTCAAACTTGCACCAGTCCTCCTGCCTCAGCCTCCCAAGTGCTGAGACTATAGGCATGCGCTGCCATGGCCCGGCTATCAAAACATTTTTTGAGACATGTACTAGAGAATGAGTCAAAGCTCTTCACGTGAGTTATATCCCCAGTCTTTCTAAAAATAAATTTAATTAGATGCTGAGATCCAATCCAGGACTTTTATACTGAGCAACATCCTTAGGCCTTTTTGATTTTGACATGATGGTTCACTAAGTCTCTCATTTGTTCATGCATTGCTAAAATATGCCATTCTCTTGCCTTAGCCTTCCAGAGTGCAAGAGTTCAGTCTTGTGCCAAACTAACCATCTATAGTTTTATGTATTCAGATTCTTCAAAAATTGTACATATTATATGATGTGTTCAATTATTGCAAAGCATATGAAAATTATGTGTATATTTATTATTTGGCCATTCTTTTCCTAAATAAGATTTGAATGCCTACTAGGTAACATGCACTTTGTTGGAAACTTTGGGAGTAATGATAAGGGGCATGGCAAGGGGGAGATGTGTATCTCAGCTCTTTCCGGAGACTACAGTGTATAGAGAAGAAAAAGATTTCTCTAGCAATCACAAACAAATATAAACATACACTAGAACTTTTAATCGACCTAGGTGTGTATCACAAGAGGCTATTCGTAAAATCAGAGGACTATAGGAATCTTTGAGGAGGTGTAGAATAAATAAGAGATTCAGGAAAAAATAAGCTCTTATCTGACAGAGGGTGTGAAAAAGTAGTTGACACTGGGGTTAAAGGGAGATGAAGGTCTAAGGCAGCAAGGTAAGAGTAAAAGTGACAGCAGGTTTCTGTGGTCAGGAAAGAGCACAGAGCAGGTTGAGAGTGAGATAAACAGTAGTCCAAGCCCTGTAGCCATAGTCATATTTTAGTCTCTATCCAAAAATATCAGTTTCACAAAGTGCTTTAAATTAAGGGGATAAAAATTGTAGTCACAGCCCAACTAGACTAGTTAGGAGCTCACTGCATTCCAAATGAGAGATCAGAGAATTTGGATGTTGAATACTAGCAGAAAAATAGACAAATTCAAATATATTTTGAGAGGCCAGGGAGATATTTCAATAAAATAAGCGCTTACCTGGCAAGTGCAAGGTCAATCCCCAGTACTGCCAATAAATATAATAATAATAATAATAATAATAATAATAATAATAATATAAAATCAAAGTGAACAGATTTCAGTGGGTTTAAATTTGGAGAGACAGAAAAAGTAATGACATATAAGTCTGTGTTTTTTTTAAATGACTATTCTATTACTTTTGATATGAAATAACAATGTGAGAGTTTCAAAACACATTAGTACTGCATTCCCAATAATTGATACAATGCATATTGTCCTCATAGTAGTTATACAGAAGCACTGTACACAGTTTGAAAGTAAATCCTGAGGGGATTTGACTGACCTTGGAAGATACAAAAGTCAAATGTTTTATCATACAGGTCTTGCTTTATCTTGGACTTAACCACCCAGCAGAAAAGTTTAACTATAAGGCTTAAAACGTAAAGCTAGATTAGTATGCTGAGCTGCAGAGGGCTTAAATCAGCAGCTTCTGACATTTCCAGTTCTGTCAATAAACCACTGTGATGATGGTATACTGGACTATGTATACAACTACTTTCTCTTGGTTCAGTTAGAAGAAATTTTTGTACCAACAATGATTAGAAAAATTATCACATCTACATCCTGTGCTCTGTATAACTACTACAAGGACAATATGCATTGTATCAATTATGGTAGAGGGTTATCAAAAGTCTATTCTTTGGAATACGGAACATGAGATACCATTGACGTATTCCTTTAAAATCATTTTTTGTAAAAGGATTTTGTGTATCTATGTTTTAGTGATAGTTCTCTCTTTAGATAGATCTCAGTATGATTCTGAACACCAGAAATTGCTATTAAGAGAAGGTAAATTATTGCTATTAGAGAAGGTAAATAGCCCCTGGACCAAAACATAAAGGATATCATTTGATGACTAAGGAGGAAAAAAGCTTGGAAAACACATAGAGACAAAAAAGCAAGTGGGAAACTGAAAGAACATTGGGCAAAATCAAAGGAAAACAAAGCTAACTGGATGACACTGCTTTCGAGAAATCAAGAACAGTACATTATTGCATGTCTAAGGATTTTGTAATACAAATACCTTTGGTGCCTAGAGCAAGAAATGTTTTGAGGAGGCAATGAGACTAGAATCTCTTAATGATTGTGTTATCATTGTTAGCTATTTTAATTTTAAAGAAAACCTATATTATAGTCAGTATAATCATTTTGTTGTCCACTTAGTTCATCTGGAGTTTTATAGTGGCAGTTAATTGAAAAATGGGATTCACTTAAAAGAAATTCTTTTTATGGCAGACTTTTGGTTAAACAACATATATTTCTAACTACCTACTTAAATCTTACCTCAATTTTATATAGAATCATCTTTAATAAATAGAGTAATGAGAATATTGTTAAAACATTTAAAATTGTTTAAGAAAGCAAAAACTGGTGACTTAAGAGAAGTGTTACATTGATCACATGCCTTGTCATTTTTAAGTAAGTTTGCAGGAAACTGAATTATAATATCATAATGTATGAAACAATACTTTTTTTTGTCTCAAGTATTGTCAAAGGAAGATTGAAAAGGGGAAGAGTGGGACTTATTAAAATGTATTTATATGTTTTGCTTTAAGCATTCAGTGAGAAATTTTTTTCTATAGTTTCTCCCAGTTAATGAATTGGCTTTCTTTTCTCATTTTCTTCTAATGTAAAATAGGACAGACTATTAAGACTGGGTTATTTGGAAATCTTTATGAAGATGAAGATGAAGACTGGGGGTTAAAATATTTAAATTTTAAGGGATCAGCTTCCAGTAAATAAAGGATGAAGGAAGAAGAATTAGGCAGAGGTAAAATTCAAACCATTATATGGGCACAAAAATGCCTTGGCCAACTTGTGTGTTGCTCGGGAGCATGCTGTGCATGTTACAACGTCCAACTTCTGTCTGAAATAGATGAACTTTTAGTATCCCCTAGCTCAGGGGCTGGCGAAGGCTATTGCTTGGCTAAAGAAAGTGCTTCTGTATAGACAAGGTTGACCTTGAAGGATTCAGCAGCAAAGGCTAGCTGCTGTCCTACTCTATAATATCCTTGATTGAAGGGGCTCAGAGCAGTGTGTTTGTCTCTACTACACTATATTGTAATCTCACACATTATTGAATTGAATGACTTGTATACATTACTTTGAATGGCTTCTTTATATTATATTATAAGTAACGAAAAAAGCTTATAACAGTTGAGTCAGAAACTTAACTGGTTCATGTTAATAGAGGTGTGTAAAATTCAATGGGCTTCCAATATTCCTCAATCTAGCAGCCCCATGGGGTTATTTTGATTTGTCTTCTTCAGTATTTACAAAACAGCTGACTTCTTTGGTGTTAGCAGGGAGCCCATGCCTTACATCTGTGTCCCACACTGTCCAGGGCAGCAAAGAACACCTGTTGATGTTTTAAGCAATGCTCAGGGAAAGTCCTAAGGCAAACTTTGCATGGACAGCTGGGCTCGTACATTGACAGCCCTGTAAGCAAGGAGCCATGGATTTAGCCTAGACTTAGAGCTGTATTCCTGGTGCAAAGGTAGAGTCAACTTCTTACGCCCATAGATTACCAGTAGAAGGCAGAAGCTGTGAAATAGAGAAGAGAGACCAGCAACACTGAGTCAAGGTTTCTAATAAGCACCTCTGGCTGTTGTTGCCCGATACAAATTTCTTTGCTATATTCTTTGAGCTGTTACTTGGGGGTAGAATTAAACTTATAAACACTAAGGCTGTCACATAATTGGACATCCAATATGAGGAAGGAGGATGTAAGAACTGTGCCAGATGATAGAATTAGAATTTGAAATTGATAGGTTTGACTTGCATCTTGTCTTTTTTGTTTGTTTGTTTGTTTTTTTGGCCTCGGTTTATCTTTGAGTTAAAATGATAATGAGAAAAAAGGTAAAGCATCAAGGAGCTTAGACAATTCAAAAATGTAAGCCAAAATTAAATAACTGAAAGCTGACTTTTGCATCAAGTTGCAACTCCAAAAGGAAAAAGAAATGAATGAAGCTGACATAGGAGCTGCGAGTGTTAAAACATTCATTTACTATTAAAAGTTCATTTTCTCACCTGAGAACACTTACTGTGTATAGACTCTGAAAGTTTTGTTTTCTTGAGATTTTATTTCATTTTATTTTTATAAAACATTAGTACCTTATTTCTCTGTCTTTACTAAGTGGTTAAGACTGCAGACTGACACTTATTAATTATACCACATTCCTAGTTTTAATTAGAGAATCTCTTCTGAGACTAAACCTTTTTACCATTAGGCTGTTTGAAACCTATGAGATAAAAAGGGAGAGTTCTTTTCAGAAAATTATTTACATGATTTTAATTAATGATTATAATCTCCCTGGTCATTTTTGCAAAAGAGCATTTAATCCCTTAACCAGTTTTCATGATTTGCATTTTGCAAAAACATGTTGGCCCTGCAGGCTTGTTATCTGAGTGTGTGTGTGTGTGTGTGTGTGTGTGTGTGTGTGTGTGTGTGTATTTTCCTAAATGAAACTTATTTTGGGTAGGTTTTATTTTGCTAGTGCTCCAAGCCCCATTTCATACCTTAACACCTGTTGCTCATGCAGAGCAAACTGAGTGGTAGAAAAGTAAAGTCTGCTTCCTTTTGCCAAGACAGAACATGGCCCTTGGCAAGGTTACTTTTGAAAACAGTTTTTCATGCAGAGACCGTACACAAGTAGCATTGCTATTGCCAAGATCCTCTAACTAATGAAGGGTCGGAGTGATAGTGTATTCTTTTTCATTGCTTGCGGCACATACATGGAGCATTTCTTCTGAGAAAAGGCACTCTAGCGTTTCAAACAGAACCTAGAAGTTTAACCTTCCAGGAGGAAGGTCAGTGTTTTTATTGATAACTTGGAAAAAAGCTGCTTTATAAGAATATGAAAGATGAATTCTTTGCTAAGTAGACAGTATTAAACACAGTGAATTTTCCACCTTTTATTATGAAAATCAGTGTGAAACTTGTATCTTTAAAGTTGCTGTTCCTCCTAGCATAGGTGAGCGTCAAAACCTTCATCTTGGTGATGCTAATAGCACTGGTCCTCCAGCTATCCAGTCGTTGTAAGGCCTCAAGGCTCAGATCACTGGGTGTATCTCCCTGGAGTGCATTGTACTGTGTTGCCATATATATTTTCCAATCATATAGAATTATATCTTTTAAGAGCATTTATATTTCTGGTGTCCTTTTAAAAAGGTATTTATAGCTTAATGGTTTTATGAACTCTGAGTGTGATTTTTATTTTACAAGTTAGAAAATCCTAAAGAGTAGTGTTTTAGGAATTTATATGGAGCAGAGGACAGAATGCAGTGTTTGTTCCTATGTGTATGATAAAAGTAGACCCTTTCTTAATGTGATTATAAATATGTTTTTGAGGCGAAGGATAAGCCTTTGAGAAGAATCATATGTTCCTGTGTCATTTGTTCATACTAAGTTAGTAATTTGCACATTGAAGTTTTTTCTTTCTTAAACTTTGATAATTTGACAAACTATATGTTTTACTTTTTCTTCTATCTTGCGCCCTTCAATTGTAGCCAAAATCAAAGATAATGATTTGATTTCATAAAATTTTGGCAATATTTCAATACAATCTTGACTTCCTTAAGAGGTATAGTGGGCTGATAGGTTTATCTCTTAAAGGTTCATATATTGAATGTATTGTCTTCAGTATTCAAATAAAGAGGCCTTTAAGAGGCAGGTGTAGTGAGGGCTTTTAGGTCATTGAGCATGTGTCCTAGGAAGGGATTAATGTAGTTATCAGTGAGTCCCACTTATTTCCTAGTCACTTTTTGGTTCCTGTCTTGTAATGGGATCTTTGATTCTTATACTTACTCTCTAACATTGTGGTTTCATCCAGCATGAGACCCTCTCCAAAACTGATGTGAAGGCAGCTCCCAGGTCTTAAATCTCCACAATTGTGAGCTCTCCTAGTGCAAACTAACATTGGATTTGAAAGCCAGATGAGATGGGATTGAGGGATGCAAGAAGAGCAGAATCTGACCTGAGAGGAACTTGTAATACTTGAGGCTCTGATTAAAATGGGGTTCTCAAAAGGAGTTCTGCAGCAGCACCTCTTCTGTGCCCCTGGAGGGACTTGGGATTCATCAGCAATTACCTTTGGGTCATTAGTCAAATGCTAGAATGTAAAAGACAAAATTAGAACCATGTTGTATTAGGTAGTATTATGTTTAGAGTAAATTTCATCCCAAAGCATATGTGGCTAAATGCTTGATCCTTCAGTCCACAGTACTACTTCCCTGTAGTACTGCTACTACTTTAGGATGCAGAACCTAGTGGAATGAAGATAGAAAATTAGGGGTGTGCACTAGAAGGGGATGTTGGGACCAGCCCTTTCTCATCCTATTTCTCATGTCTTTTCTGATCATTATGTGGTGAGCAACTTCCAAACGCAAAAGCAACTGGGTCAGTTTATCACGTAGGTTTATCATTGTTCATTATATTTCTGTAAGAAAAACTATTAAGTTTTAACTATGCTTAGCCTGTTATTTTTAAAAAGTTCATAAGTGTATTCATTAATTGAATTTATATGGTTTGAGAGTACAAGAGTATGAGATGCCTCCTTTAAATCCTCCTTATTCATCCCCACTGCTGTATCCACAGCATCACAGGGATGTGGTAGATAAGCCAAATGCATACAGATGGTAGGTGGTGGTGCTGAAGCCTGAGCACACAGCACTAATGCAGACACACCAGGCTTACTATCTGCTTCCTGGGCTGCTTAATTGGATCTGTGCTCTAGGGGGCATTAGGTTGAAGTGAACAACAACATAGAGAACAACACTACATTCCTGAAGCCAAGTTGATTAATCACACAATGCATTTCAAAAGAGTTACTTCTAAGAAATTGCTACATAAATTAGGCAATTAGGCCCCCATTGCATTTGTTGGGTAATAAACACAAAACAAAGCTGTTTCATGCAACCTAACACACACCACACATTTTGCTGCTTTAACCCTCCTGTGAGATAATCCTGAAAACCTCATTGTTGGTACCCATAAATAATCAGTTTTTATACTCACATTGGTTTTGTTTTCCCAGTGTGTCTATAGTTACATGTGTAACTTTTTCAATCAGGGGATGACAATTTTTTTTCTTTATTAGCTTGAGGTGAGGGTTTTATTCTTCTCTAATAACTTTCTCTAGTTTTTGTGTAACACCAAATTAAAACATAAATAAAATAATTCACCCTTAGTATTATTAATATTCCACTCAGTAGCTTTCATCAAAGCAAATACCATCAAATACATTATCTCCATTGTTTTAATTTTAATCAGGAGTTAGCAATTTTTCTTAAGTCTTATTTTAAGAATGTGACCAAAGCCGTAACAAGGACTCATGATGGAGAAAGATTCAGGATTTCTTTGTACTATCATTTTATAAATTATTTTTTGGCAACATTGTTAAGGTGCTCAGTAAAAGTTTCCTTGATCTCATTAGGAAATACCCAACTTTCTAGTAAATATGCCCAAGAAGTACAATTATCACTCCACCAATAATTTTCTTTTTTAAAGAAATTTTGTTTATTATGTTTTTAAGGGTAAAAAAAAAAAAACAGAAAAAAAATGACAAGGGTACATATAGTACACAATTTTGAGACAAGAAAAATTTAACAATAGTTGCATTACATATTTTCATCATCAAATCAGTATAGATCAACAGACATTGGTATGTAAGACTGATCAATTAAACACTAATGCTTTCAATAAACATTAATTTTTTTTTAACTCTTCCAATTGGATTTTGAATCTAAGTCACTCTTCTAAAAAAAAAAAAGAATTATAGGGGTTGAGACTGCAAAAAACGCAAGGTCCTGAGATTGATTTCTGGTGCCACCCAAAATTTATTTATTAATTTATTTCTTCTTTTGTGTCCTTAAACTAGGGAGACTATATGATATTTGCATATGTAAGTCTGATTTATTTCACTAATGAGTATATATTCAAGATACATCCATTTATATATAAAGTCTTCTAGTTTATCATTCCTTATAGCTCAATAGTATTCCATTTTATGGAAATACCATATCTTTTTCAACCAATCTTCAGATGATGGGCATTTTGGTTGTTTCCGGGATTTAGGTATCACAAATTGTGCTACTATAAACATAGGTGCACAGATATCACTATGATATGATGTTTTCAGTTTTTCTGGAAAAATTCCCAGTAGGGGGATAGCTGGATTGAATGGGATTTCCAACTCTAGTTTTTTAAAGAGTTTCCATACTGCTTTCCATAATGGTTGCACCAGTCTGCATTCCCACCAGCAGTGGAGAAGCATTCCTTTTTTTCCCACAGCCTCTCCAACATTTATTGTTGTTTGACTTCTTTATAGTAGCCATTCTTTCTGAGGTGAGATGGTATCTAAGCGTTGTTTTGATTTGCATTTCGTGAATTCCACCAATAATTTTCATTCCTACTTTGCTGTTTATATTTTTTCCTCTTCTCAGACATCAAATACGTTTGATTTCAGACCTCTCAGAGAGCTTGTTTAGTGATGGGTTCTGAACTAGTTAGAAACATAGCATGAGAGAAAAGATGGAAAAGTGTGTGTCTGGTGCTCCCTTAGCCATGGTTCTGAGATGTGATTTTGAGAGAAGCCAATTTGCAGAGACAAGTGGCAAGAGACAGGAAGAAAAAAGGGCTTCAAAATCCTTGCTTCCTCTTCTCCTGAATGTATTTTATGGAACCCAGTCCACCAGCATTTTATACATGTTAGTTCAAACACTGTCATGTTATACAGCAGACACTGTGGGTTAAATGTCTTTTAATTATCACATATTGCATTGCTTGATATTTGATTATCTCTGTGAGGAGAGGCTCTGTCTCCCTTATTTCTTGGCAGATAGTGTGTAATATGTAAGTACTGAATGAAGAATGAAAGAAGGAGCAACTATATTGATTTCAGTGTCCTCCCTTTTGTCCAAATGAACTTAAATTTAGTAGATTTTTTATGGGGTACTTATAATGACATAAATGTTTGCATTTTTTTCTGTTACCTCTCTCAGTATTTCTAGTAATATAAAACTATAATATTATTGATCCTTCTACTTTCTCTTTGCTTCTTTTTTTTAGCAAAATGTTCCTGGAGGCTGTCTCAGTTACTCTTCTATCCTTGCTGGGGATGGGCCTATGGCTTAGCTCAGTTGTTTAAGGGTCTGCTTGGGCAAACACAGTCAGGTTCAGGGGACTGGGGTTTAATCACCAGCTCCACAAGCATTACCCTATCTACGCTTAAGGCAGCCTAAACCAGACAAAAAAAGGTCTGCCTTTCTGGTGCAAAATACCCAACACCCAAAATTCAGACTGGCTTTGAGCTCACTGTGCAGCTCAGGCTGGCCTGGACCTTACTGTGATCCTCTTGCCTCGGCCTCTCAAGTGCAGGAATTACAGGCATGTGCCACTATGGCCTGTTGATTTCTTCAGACTGTCGTAATCCTCTGGAAGAATTCATATCTGTGTTATTTCAAGTATAGAAATATATTTTATATTTCTTTATAAATGTAGCACTGTATGATTTCTGTAACAAATGTAGCACTGTATGCTTTCTGTAACAAGGACTTTAAATTTCCAGAAAAAGTTGCTTATACTCTAAAGCTTTGTTGTAACTGTTTTATCAAAATCTTTATCTGAGGACCTTTCTACATAGCACAGACTGGTCTTTGTTTTGTTTTATTTTTACTTTGGCTTTTATTTTCTCTTGCATAGTATTCATTGTAAACTTTTTGCTTCAGTTTGAGTTCTTGTAGGTAATACCTTACAATTGTTAGCAATTAAATGAGTAAATAACATGTTTTCATTTTATTTATCTCTCGAATCTTCATAGATACTAATTTTCAGAAACTAAGTAGAACATTAATAAATATTTCAAATGCTTATCTTAATCCCTTTATCCCCACTTAATTTTGAATGTAAATCCAACACAGCTGAAATAAATATCTTTTAAGAGTTATTTTTCCCTCAGTTTGGTATTATCCACCCTAGGAGTATAGCTACCAATTCCCTTCCCTTCCCTTCCCTTCCCT
>PVJA010009964.1:0-58894 GCA_004027025.1 Myocastor coypus
CAGCCTGGGTTACAAAAGTAAGCTCAAGGCCAGCCTGAACTGCATACTGAGACCCTGTCTCAAAAAGACAAAAAAAAAAAAAAAAAAAAAAAAAAAAAAAAAAAAAAAAAAAAAAAAAAAAAAAAAAAAAAAAAAAAAAAAAAAAAAAAAAAAAAAAAAAAAAAAAAAAAAAAAAAAAAAAAAAAAAAAAAAAAAAAAATCAAATAACTAATAAATATCCCACTATCACAAAGAGAGAAATCAAACAGACACAATAATCAACAAAGAAATATCAGAACTGAACCAAGCTTCTGAACAAATGGGCTTATGAGATGTCTACAGTGCTTCATCCTGATGCAGGAAGAAAAAACTGATCTGGGGTGGATGACTTCCAATAGGGAACCTCCAAATGATATAGGGAAATCTGATCCCCCAACTCGAAAAGTACCTAGGATGAGTTTGTGTTCTCTAAAACCGAAGAATGAATTTTAGGAACAAATGGAGGTATCGAGCAGAAGACATTTATTGAGGGAAAGAACTCTTCTGTCCCAGAGAGGAACAGGAGGGGGTCCCAAGTGAGTGGTCCCCAGGAAGCTGTCTTTTCCAGGGACTTTTATAGAGGAAAACCATGTAGTGAGGTGGGTCTAAGGTGAAATCCATGGAAACTCGTTTAGGTGGGCATGAGGTGGGACAAAACTGTGGTCAACCAATGAGGTTATAAGCACCACTGCTCAGGTAAAATTGATTAAAGCCAATACTGAGTGGGGAAGTGAGCCATATAGCAAGCAGGCTTGTATAAGGAACAGGGTCTTTTCCTGAGGGAGTTTGGGTTACTGGCTCACTTAGGCTCTTTTAAAGTGACTGGTACCTATTTAGAATATCAATCCCTGATGCACATTCCTAGGGAAGTATGTGGCTGTATTTGTTTCTTCTTTTGTCTGGAGGTCTAGCCCAGAGCTGGGAGCGGTCTGTCTTTTCCGGACTGGGGTTCAAACTCATGACCTTGCACTTGCCAGGCACTTGTCCACGGAGCTATCTCCCCAACCCAGCATCTGTCTCTTGTAAAGCTGTAGTGACCTTGTTTTCCACCTTGTCTCCTTGACAGCCTGGCCCTGTCTGACTGCCTATTATATTTCTATCTAATTTACCTGCCTTCATCAATTCTATAACAGAATATGTATTCTTCTCAGCTGAATGTAGGATGTTTTAGAAAATAGACCACATGCTAGCTCACAGAAAATGCTTAAGTAAATGCAAAGGAACAAAAATTATCCCATGCATATTATCAAGGCATAGTACAATGAAACTAGAAATCAATGGCAAATGAAACCACAAGTACGTCATAAGCACATCGAAATGAAATACCACCCTCCTGAACAACCAATAGATCACAGATCAAATAAGATAATAACGCCAATACAACACACAAGACCTTATGGTACACAACAAAAGCAACTCTACAAGGGAAATTTGTAACAGTGAATTCTCAGATCAGACAAGTAGAAAAAGCTACAATAAACAACTTAATGTTGAACATCAGTTTCTAAAAAAAAAAAAAAAAGGGTCAAGCCAAAGCTCACATAAGTGAAATTGCAAACATCAGAATAGAAATTAATGCAATGGAGATTAAGAAAAATGTACAAATAAGTAGATTACAGTTTGTCCTTTGAAAGATCAAATAAAATCAACAAACTTGTTTCCAACCTTATTATTATTTAAAAAAACAAAGATTCAAATCTACACAATTAGAAATAAAAAGAATATAAAATCATAACAGGTCCTGCAGAAATCCAGAAGACCTTCAATACCTGTTTCAAGAACCTGTATTCCAATTGATGGGTTTTCTCTGGCTTAATAAAAATTCTGCTCAGACATCATGGCAGTGAGCCAATATGGCACAGACCACTGGCTGCCACATCCTATGGTCTACCTTCCTCCTGCCTGGTCAAATTACAACTTCCTATTTCCTGTTCATGGTATCCTGTTTCCTTGTTCCCATGTCCTGTCCAATCATTATCTGCTATGTCATGTAGACAGCCCTTAAGCCCCACCTCCATCTTGGTCTTATATAGCCTTGGTTCCCCAGGCCTGGTCCTCTGAAGCTCCATTTCTCTCCTTTCCTGTTGTCTTCCCTGTGTCTGCAATAAAGACTTCTCTCATCTTTCCTGTCTCTTTATTGCACTGAAAACCTAATGTTAATAAGATAGAAAACACACAAAAACATACATCTTTTTAAATACATATTAATACCAAGACTGAATCAGAAAGATATAAAAATCCAAATAAACCAGTTATCAGTCAATGAAATTAAAAAATCTAGGCTTTGATTGATTCACTGAATAATTCTAGAAGAAATTTAGTGCCAGCCAGATAGCTACATGGATTAAAGCACCTGCTTAGGTGGACACAAGAAAAGGGGACCAGGTTCCATTCCCTGCATGTGGTGCTGGCCCCATCCCTGAGTAGTGGTGCACACCTGTAATTCTAGCACTTGGAGGCTAAAAACTGGAGGATCACTATGAGTTTGATTTAGAAAAGATCTAACATTATTTCTCATTGTTCAATGAAGTTAAAATACTCCCAAATTCATTCCTGGAAGCAAGCATTATCCTGATCCCAAAACCAGAGAAGAACCCAACCAAAACAGAGAACTACAGGGCAATCTCTATGAACACAGAAGCAAAAATCCTCCATAAGATACTGGTAAACAGAATGTACCAAATCATCAAGATGACTCTCACTTGCCACAAGTAAGTAGGAATCATCCAGGGATGTAGGAATGGTTTGATAAATGCAAACATGCAAATCAATAAACAGAGCAAAGCCAAGGGCAGAAAAAACATGATCATCTCAATAGATGCAGAAAAGCATCTCACAAAGTTCAGCAGAGACAAACTACACAGCTGGGATTCATAGTCCTGGCAGTTGATACACTGTGTCAACTTGAGGAAGCTTGGCTGGATTGGCTCCACAGGTGAGGGCCCCACCCTGCAGGATGTGGAGGGCCTGCCCTGGGATATGATTGGTCCCACCCTGGGACCAGATAGACTACCCCAGAGCGACTCAGCACAAAGACTATACAAAAAGGAGTTGACTAAGACTTTGTGTGGCCCATTCTTGGAGGAGCTTGATCTAAGCTCAGATCTTTACAGTGGAGTGCCAGTGCAGAATTTGCCACCAAGAACTGTGTCATTTGCCTTGGAGCCAGCAGAGTATGAATGGAGAATTCCACGAACTGTGAGCTAAATAAACCTTTCCTTCCTTCATTTTGAGTGTCAGGTTGTCCCAGCAATGAGTAAAAAGCAGCTAAGACAATAGTGATCCTCCTGTTTTCAGGCTCCCCAAGTGCTGGGATTACGGGTGTGTGCCACAACACCTGGACTGCATGGCCGGCACAGCATGTGGTGCCAGGGATTGAACCTTGGACCCTGTGTGTGCCTAGGTAGGCGCTCAGTGCACTGAGCTATCTTGCCAACTCTGTTCTATGTGGAAACCTATCATTTCTGTATCAGTCCATACTACACTTATAAAATGTGTACATACAAAGCTACTTCATTCTTGTTTGTGACTATTAGGATTGGTTGTATTTTATTTCACTGGATTATTATTTATCCAATGATATTTAGGTTGTTGCCAATTTTCTACTACACTTAAGAAGATGCTGTTATGTGTAAATACATAGAACACCTAAGAAACTGCTAGAAGAAAAGTGCCCAAGTTATGCATATATGTAATTAGGATTCTTTTCTATAAACCTTATACAATTATGATTAAAATGCTTTTATTTTAGCTTATTAGATTAAGTCATTGTCAGTAGTTCCATAAAAGTATTCCCTGCCTTGAAAATATTTATCATACTGGTAATTTCTCAAGTAGTTCTAAAGTCTTCTTTTACAAATATTTTATAATGTGTGATCAAAACTACCGTGAATGTTGCTGTTCAGTGTCACTGGATGAGGCAGGCTTGTAAAAACATGGTGTGTCTTCATTTACCTTATTCACTAGATGTGGCATCATAAGACTTCTGTCCCTCCCCACCGTAAAAAGGACCATGAAAAGCAACAAGTTTTAACTAACTAAAGCAGAAGCCTGGACAGCACAACCAAAGACACTCACAGTAGAGGACTTTGAGAATGGCTTCATAGTGTGAAGAGAATGACGGGGTAAATGTGTTCTAATGTACAGTGTGGGGGAACCTTCTGAGGGGCATGAATGCTGTATCTTTTACTGTAATAATTTATTCAAGCATGTATATATGTATACACATTTATGTACTGCCTATGTATTCACTGGTAGAGTACCCTAGGACTTCATCTCTACTAAAGCGAAAATCAAGTTTTTCAGGCAGGCCTCAAACTCTTACGCTCAAGCAATCCCCCCACTTTACAAGTAGCTGAGACCACAGATCTGTACTGCTACAAGCAGTGTTAAAGTATTTGCAGTCAGAAATACTGCTACATGCCTATAATCCTAGAGAACATTAATCTTTCATAGACAAATGAAATTTTTAAAAAATGAACAAATCAAGGGCTGGGGAGATAGCTTCATAGAATAAGTGCTTGCCTGGCAAGCACAAGGGCCTGAGTTCAATTCCTAGGTCCAAACAATAATAATAATAATTATTATTATTATTATTATTATTATTATTAAACAAACAATAAATCAATCAGAGAGCGCCTCTTTACCAAGATGGCGCTCAAGGCGAAGACAGAAGCCCTTGCCCCTCCCAAAGTTAAAACCAAAGCAAAAGCTTTGAAGGCCAAGAAAGCCATGCTGAAAGGTATCTAGAGCCACAAAAAGAAGATGATACAAACGGCAGCCACCTTCACCATCCCAAAGCACTGCGACTCCCAAGGCAGCCCAAATACCTCTGGAAGAGTGCCCAAAGGAGAAACAAGCTTGACCCCATGCCATCGTCAAGTTCTCCCTGACCACAGAGTCAGCCATGAAAAAGATCAAGGACAACAACACACTCGTGTTCATTGTAAATGTCAAAGCCTATAAGCACCAAATGAAGCAAGCTGTCAAAAAGCTCTATGACATCAATGTTACCAAGGTCAGTACCCTAATCAGGCCTGATGGAGACAGGAAGTCATAGGTTCAACTGGCTCCTGATTATAATGCATTAGAAGTTGCCAACAAAATTGGCATCGCTGCTCTTCTGCTCAGTCCACCATCAGGTGCGTGCTCTTGCCTCCTACCCTAACCATGTCTTCTTATGAGACTTTCATAATCAAATGCTTCCTGGCCAAGAAGCAAAAGCTGAATCGCCCCATTCCTCAGTGGACTCATATGAGACAGGTAACAAAATCAGATCCAACTTTAAGAGGAGACAGTGGAGGGGGACCAAGCTAGGTCTGTAAGGAGCTGCACATGAGCTGCAACACATTTATCCTCCAGAAGGTCCCAAGACAATGTCCTCTTTTAATCATGATCAAGACAACATTGAATAAAGTTTTAAAAATAACCAATGCCTGGACAATGGAATATATTTAATCAGGAATCTTTTTTTTTTTTTTTTTCTGTGATCAGTACTATTGAATTGATAAATTTTTGAAACCTTAAAAAAAATTGGATATCGCCGGGCGTGGTGGCTCACTCCTGTAATCCCAGCACTTGGGAGGCTGAGGCAGGAGGATCGCTGCGAGTTCGAGACCAGCCTGGGCTACAAAAGTGAGCTCAAAGCCAGCCTCAACTGCACAGTGAGACCCTGTCTCAGAAAGCCAAAAAAAAAAAAAAAAAAAAAAAAAAAAAAAAAAAAATTGGAAACATTTAAATTGAGTCCAGCTGGCTAATCCTAAATATATATATTTTTTCCTAGAATAAATAAATCAACTGCCTGTTTATGAAATTATGATTGTGGTAGTCTACTAGTCAAAGACATAAATAACTAGTAAAACCTCCAGCACTAGCTCAATTTAGTAATAAGGCTAGTTCTCTGTAAATCATGGATTCTTAAAAAGATGTAAGTACAGCCAGAGATGTAGCTCAGCAGCACAAGCACCTGCCTGGCAAGTGTCAGCTCCTAAGTTTGAATGCTGGTGCTAAAAAAAGAGAGATAAGCCGGGTGTGGTGGCGCATGCCTGTAATCCCAGCACTCGGGAGGCTGAGGCAGGAGGATTGGTGCAAGTTCGAGACCAGCCTGGGCCACAAAAGTGAGCTCAAGGCCAGCCTGAACTGCACAGTGAGACCCTGTCTCAAAAAAAAAAAAAAAAAAAAAAAGAGAGATAAATCACTTCACCTTACAAACCCACAATAGCAAAAGATTTACCCTCCCTTTACAGTTTACAATAAATATATCTTCCTTAAAACTAAAATGATTTTTAAAATTATAGCAACATATACATGTGTTTTAATTTAATTTTTTCAATCACTAATTGACTATCTCTTGGACTAATTATTTAAAAAGCTTTAGGTCTAGGATCCCTTACCTATGAACCTGACTCGAACATGCTCATAAGTGCTGTCAGTCATCCAGGGGAGTAAAGTATAGTGAAGAGTAATGTTCTCATAACCTACTAAATAAGCAACTTTACTATGTTTTGCTAAATGACAACCTTTCTCATATGAACTAAGTATTCCATATACATCCTGTAACTTGTGGTACTGCTGTGTTGCTCTGTGACCACAGAGACAGTTCATACATCTAGGATTAATGTCATGTATGTGAAAGCAGGTTCTTTTAAAAATACATTTTCTTAATATATGATCATACTGGAAAAGAAGTACTTTGCCAAAAAAGCAATGAGTAAGAGATTATCTTTGTTCAGCAAAAAATTACCAAGATTCTATTTACTGGATTCCAGGTATTCTTAATTTCCAACTATGAGTCTTTCTAATAATGAAAAACTAATTTAAGCCGGGCGTGGTGGCGTACGCCTGTAATCCCAGCACTTGGGAGGCGGAGGCAGGAGGATCGGTGCGAGTTCGAGACCAGCCTGGGCTACAAAAGTGAGCTCAAGGCCAGCCTCAACTGCATAGTGAGACCCTGTCTCAAAAAGACAAAAAAAAAAAAAAAGAAAAACTAATTTAAGAAAGAACAGCAAGGGTATCCTGGGTAAGCTGCTGTCTCATACATTGTGATGTTAGAAATATTTAGAGCAGCATCTTTAGTTGCACTAATTAATGTACTTTGTCTTCCCATGGAACTTTCTTTACTCATTTCTGTATCACTGGTAGAGTCCTCCTAGCATTTTATCCTCACATAAATACAATCTCTTCATTGTTACGACTCCAAAATGGGCAGAAACCAAATTCACACAAATTTTAAACTTTTGATAACTGTTTTAAATATTAAAAATAGCAACTGCTTTTGCAATTATCAGAAACTTAATCAAGATAACTCATACTAGATATCACATGGTCTTGGGAACAGAAGTTTAGGCAGAAGGCTGTCGCTTCTTTTTAGTCACAGACATGTACAGATTGCTGGCTACATCTGAGGAAATGAAGATCTAGCATTCACTGCCAGGAATTTAAGATAATCTTTCAAGTCAGCTGTCTGTTAAACTTCAAAATGGAAAAGTTTTCAAGAAGAAAGAGAAGCAGTATGCTTTAAATATTTGTGTTACTGGGCTGGGAAGAGAGCTCAGTAGAATAAGCACTTGCCTGGCAAGCTCAAGGGCCCGAGTTCAATCCCCACTTCCGGAAAAAGAGAGAGAGAGAGAGAGAGAGAGAGAGAGAGAGAGAGAGAGAGAGAGATAAGTATTTATGTTACTAAATGCTTATATTTCAGGTTAAGAGAAGGAATTTGAAATGTGAGATTCTTTTGTTTACAATACAAAAATCAACTTTTAATGTCAAGGCAATCTGCTGCAAGACCAAAACCTGTAATAAAAGTGAATGTGATGATATAGAAAAAGAATGAGGCAAAAAAAATTCAACAAAATCAAAGGCAAGAACACAGCAATTCTATTTATCCACTTTTAATCTGTGTATTTTAAATTTGAAAATACATTCCATTGACAAATTTTAATGTCTGTATTTCTTTGATACGCTTCCTATAATAAATAGATGATTACTAAACTACCTCTAAAATGACTGAGTTTTTAAAAACGACTCATTTAATAGTAAATTATTAGAGAAACTAAGGTCTTGTTCCCAATAGTAATATTCCAGTACTATTCTTATTTTTTTTTAAGAGAATCTCACTATGTACTTCATGCTGACCTTAACTTACTATGTAGTCTAGGTGGGTGCAGAACTTGTGAACATCCTGCCTCAGCCTGCCAAGTATGGGGATTAAAAGAGTGTGTCCCGCAATCACCTTCAAGTACATTTTATTAATTTAGTTCTCAATAAAATACATACTACATTTTACTCTATTTCTACAGCACTGGGACTATCAACTGTGAACTAGCAGGAACTGTGCTCTGAACAGCATCTTCACAACTCACAGTGTCCCCAGTCCTACAAACAAGGCCTGTGTCATGCACCTGAGCCCTAAATTCAATATGACTGCATAGGCTTCTAGGAAAGAATGTCAATGTAAGTACAAAGGCAAGATAATGTGAAGACCCAAAGGACATTGGCATCTACAAGGCAAGCAGAAAGGTGCAGAACAGATCCTTGCCTTGTGCTCCACAGAAGAAACTAACCTGCCAATGTTATGATCATGGACTTCTGGCCTCAGATTTGTGAAAAATAATTTTCTGTTGTTTAACTCACCCAGACTGTGATAGTTTTTTAAAGCAGATACACCAAACTGATGCAGCATGTGCTTCACTGTTTAATGTGCTTCATTAAACAAATCCTATCAAGTTGTAGAGAGCCCACAGTTATTAAAAAAAAAAAAAAAAAAAAAAAAGTGAGCACTGCATATGCTATCACCACAAGACTTTGTATTCTGACCAAGGTCTCGGAATGAGTCGCCCTGAATAACATTCACACTGAATGATTTTAGTCTCTATTGCAGCTGGGCTTTGGGGTATCATTAAGTTAAAGACAGAAAAACAATCCTAGTCAAACAATTTGCATCCCATCCCCCAGTACTGGGAATCAAATCTAGGGTTGCTCTATTACTAAGTCACATCTGTGGCCTCATTTTTACTTTGAGACAAGGTCTTGCTAAGTTATCCAGGTTGGCCTCAAACTTGTGATTATCCTACTTCTCAAGCACCTGAGGTTTTAGCCATGTGCTAGCATGTCAGCCTTAAGATTTTATTACTCCTCAAGTAGACTATCATAGAACTAAAACCTTGAAATCCATGGTGGTGTAGTTCCAAGTAACAGATATTATATACATTCTCAATTTAAGTCAAAGAATAACTACATGCCACCTGGGACACAGCTCAGTGACAAAGCAGCTGCCTAGCATTCAAAGGGGGTGGGAGACACAGAAAAGAGAGACAGTGAAATAGAAAACATAAGGTAGTGGTGTAAAAGATACATCCATTATGTAATCTTCTCTGCCTCTGTGTCATTTTTGTAACTTGAGAGTTTCTAATGTGTACTTGTCTTGATTACATGGTATAGTAATGAAGCTCCTGCCTGTATCGACTGTAGGGAAGCACTTCACAACACTGTTCTGCTCTGATCTCTGAGATCCAAAGGCGGACTATCTTCAGCTTGGAATGAGGAAAAATAGACATTAGTCCATTCCTTGGGACAGGAAATCTAGTACAGCATCTGGTCTACACTAACAGGCTTGTCCAGATGTGTCAGCATTATTAACGAGGAACTGAACATCAGTCTTTGGGGGGCGGGGGGGACGGAGGGGGTGCGGGGGGAGCTGATGCTTGCTGGTACTGGGGACAGAACGCAGGTCACTGCACCTGCTAGGCAACTATTCTACCTCTAAGTTATACTGGCCCACCAACTGCATTCAGGGTATACTGGAACAGAGACTGAAAAGGTATACAACTATTCATAAACTGTTTTGCCACCCTGTCTGGAAAGCCTCATCCATGAATACAACTTTACATAAACTCTGTGTATATGCTTGAGCTATAGAACTACTTGTACAAATGAAAACAAGGGAATGATTAACACAAAAGCCAAAGAACCTAGACCAAGGTAAAGAAGGAAAAGAAAAGCAGCTGGTCAGCAGTATTCTTTTTATTATAAGTGACAATTTAAGAAGTAGGTCATTTTTATAAATTTCTGTAAAATAACAGTATGCTTTTATACATGTTCTGACTGCCTGATGTACCATGTTGAGGCTTAGACCTGGGGCCTTTCTACTGAGCTACAATGCTGGCCCCTTTTTAATATCTTATTTTGAGAATGAGTCTCATTAAATTGCTAAATTGCCCATGTGGGCACAATCCCTCTGCCTTGGCCTCTTAAGAGTGCTGTGATTACAGGACTGTACAAAGGATTTCACACTTTCTCAAACCTGTAACACTATGAAATGAAAATTCTTCTTCTAAATAGAAATACTTCATACTTGACTAATCAGTTATTTTACCTCAAAAATGAAGTTATGAATATAACTTATATTAACATAGTGATGAAGGAAATATCATCAATGATGGACATCATTGACAAATTTCCCAAGCCTAATTAATTATATTTACCTAAAATCTAGAGCTAATGTTACTCTTAAACATTAGAGCAGAGATTTACAAGTAGTATGACTCCAACACTTAACAGGGTAGTTTTCCAGACTGTGATATACTTAGGGTCTGAGGTACCTGGGAGGAACCTGTAACACAGCCACAACTGTCTTAGGGCTGGTGATGTACTCAGTATTTAAAGGCTTACACAAAGCTATGGGTTCAAACACCAGTACCACAAAGGCAAAAACAAGAAAGCTGCCTTGGTTGAGTGCAGTGTGAGACATGAGTGTTATACATCTCTCCATATGCCTTGATAGGGGTTCTATTTTTCTTTTGGTGTAGAGAATGGATACATACACTCAACACTGAGTTATCTTCCCAATCTGTACTGTATGTTTTAAATTTTAAAGCCTAATGTAAACTGCTTCATAGTAGGAAGTATTTCTTTTACCATCAAGACTACAGGGATGTATTCAATAGCTGTATTTAACATACACTCTGTAAATTTTAACTGATATAGTAGGCAATACATTTTTGAAGAGTAAAATACTAGAAAAGAGAAAACAAAATAGTCCAAAACTCCAAAATAATTTCCACACAATGTTAGTATATTTCACAGTCAGTAAGTGCACTGGACAGTACCATACTACAAAAAAATTAATTGTAGTTTTATCTGCATTTATTATAACAGTAAGATTTTATCTGTAAAATCAATAACCACTATCAGCTCACGGAGATTAATCAACAGAACTACAAACTTCATGGAAAAACCTAAACTCTACCTAAAGGCCATAACACAGAACCCTAAATAGATAAAAACATGTATCATGTTTACTGAAGAAAAGACTCTTAAGAGCTGGGGGGAGGGGGGGGCTGAAACAAGAGAATCTCCAGTTCAAGCCCAGTCAGGTTAACTTAGTGAAAGAACAAAAAAACAAAAAGAATAAAGAACAAAAGGGCTTGGAATATAAGTCATTGTAAAAACCCTGAGTTCACTCCCCAGTATAGGAGGGCTAGGAGCATGAAGACCAAATCTAAGTTAGTCAGTAATTAGCTCAAGTGTGCATGCATTATACAGAAGTAAAACTTCAATAGCAACAAAATAAATAGGAACACTATTTCAAAAAGATTTATCTACAACTCAGTCTTTGTTACTTTCTTGTTGCTGATACATAACAGCTGACATGCAGAACTGTAAGGAGAAAGGGTTTATTTTTGCCTCAGTTTGTAGAAGTTTCAGTCCATAGTCAGATGCCTCCCAGGCAGGACAGCAAGACTAAGAAAACAGCTCTTAGCAAGGTGGCCAGAAAAAGAGAACTCTTTGGCGCAGAAAAGGACATAGGCCCTTCCAGGCCACAGCCACAATGACCCACCTCCTCCCACTGGAACTCATGTCTCAGTATCCCATTTAGTTATAAACTTGTCAGTGGACTAATCCACACTGGTAAGGATCACACCACATGATCCCATGATCCAGGCAAAGCCTATTTTCCTCGCTGGCTCTTCCCTTGTCTTTGTTTCCAGGGCACCGTGAGACACACAATTTTTCTCCATAGCAGACCTTTCCTACTACTACCCTGGATCTGGCTGGCTATGGGCTAACCCATCTAAAACATACAGGCCAACATAAACCTCTCCTCCCTTAACCAGTTGATACTGGGTATTGAACCCCAGCAAAGGCACAGTGAGTAAAACAACAGGGAAATGCAATTCATCAAAATAGAATTCCTTTCACTATGGCAAACAGGCAAAAATTTATCTACATTTCTATGAGCATCCTCTAAGAACAGATACATACATCACTACATAATCTGCCTTATAGATGTAGACAGCCTAAAAGACAAGGGGGGGTGCTATAGCACCAAAGGAGAAGAGTAAAGTGAGTAAATCTTTGAAATACAACCAATTCAAACATAAGAGATAAGTGACCAAAGTAAGCATTAAGACTGGCAGAGAAAGGCTACAATTTTTCCTGGTTTGGTTAAAAAGAAAATGAATTTTTTCCTACATTCTTACAGCATATACACAATAATTTCCACATATAATAAGGGTATAAAAGTGAAAGAATAAAAACAACAACAACAAAAGTTATGCAACAGGCAAACTCATGAATGGACATCTTCAAAGAATACAGAAGGCAAACAAACATACAAAAAGATGTTCAACGTAATTAGCCATTATGGAAATACAAACTAAAACCATAACAGATGAACTAACGTTTCACATATAACAAAGTAACTGACATAAAAAATACCAATTATACTAAATGCTGGTGAGGGTGCAAAAATATGGATACTTATATATTACTAAGATGAATGTAGAATGGTATGTAACTCTGGGGAGAAAAGTTCATGTTAGTTTCTCATATCACAGTTGCCTTGAGATCCCCCTCCATGTATTCAAAATGTCATTAGGACTTTTAGGTTTTTTTGAATATTTAAAATTTTATTTTAAACAGTAAAAATAGCAGAAACAAAGATGGAAAAAGAGTAACAAGAAAAAGTATAGTATAGAATTCAAAACAAGAACAAAAATTTAACAATGGTTGTAGTACACATTTTCATCATCAAATCTGTTTAACAGATATAAGTATGTAAGATTGGTCAAATAATTAAACATTAACAATTAAAAAAAAACCCTTAATTTTTAACTCTTCCAAATGCATTTTGCATTTAAATCACTCTTCTAAAAAAATTATAAAGGTTGAGGATATAGAATGTCATTATGACTCTGGGGAACAGCCAGAAGTAGCAAAGAGCCACAGTTGGTGGACAGTGTCAACAAGAACAAATCATAATGTTTTTAGAAACCTATCTTTCTATTTCATGATCCTTAGCTGCAGCACTCATGGGTTTATTGGTCTGTCTGTTTTTTTGTTTGTTGTTTTCTTTTTCCTTTTTTGAGACAGGGTCTCACTGTGCAGTTCAGGCTGGCCTTGAGCTCACTTTGTAGCCCAGGCTTGTCTTGAACTTGTAGTGAATATCCTGCCTCACCCTACTGTGTGCTGGGATTACAGGCATGTGCCACTGTGCCAGGTGCCACTGAATTTTTGATCACTATAAAGATACTCCCAAAACAACACTTCCAACACTGTTTGCTTCCAAAAGAAAGTGTCTGGAAGCTGGGCTTCGTAGTATATCTCCTCAACTCCAGCACCTGGGAGGCTAGGGTAGAAGGATCACAGCTAAGTGGGGCTACACAGTGAGCTCAGGTACATGAGGACGTATAACTTTTTTTTTTTGTCTTTTTGAGACAGGGTCTCGCTATGCAGTTCAGGCTAGCCTTGAGCTCACTTTTGTAGCCCAAGCTGGTCTTGAACTCGCACCAATCCTCCTGCCTCAGCCTCCAAGGTGCTGGGATTACAGGCGTGAGCCACCACGCCTGGCTTGAGGACGTATAACTTAAAGTGCATTATGAGACCCTGTCCTCAAAAGGGAAGAGGGTACAATGGGATAAATGTGTTAATAGCAAGAGAAAGTATTTTGAAGGGGACTACTGCCAATATGTCTTTTCTTTTTTTACTATGTCTTCTATGACAGCACATTTTAAAAATTCAATAGTTTTTGAATTTCAGAATCATAGCTTCCTCTGGCTATGCATGTTCAGAATAGGAAGAACTTAAGCAGCATAATTCCCTTTTAATAGGAAAAACACATTTTAAAATATAAAATGCTTCTTTCATCGCAAATAGAAAAATAGTTTGAGATAACAACAGAAATGGTAACAAAGTCACGTAGCCATGTTAGAAACCACAAAACAAAAAAAGAATGACCACCTCAGAAACCACAGAATAAGTAAAGAATGCAATTTCACAAGATATATTTACCGAGAACACAAAGAACCTTATCCATTCTCTATCACTTCCTCATTGTTCCTTTTCTGTATTTGTTCAAGGTTTTATTCTATCTCCAAGACTAATTAAAATTCAAGAACTTGACTATAAATACCTATTCAGACAGCTGCTCAGGGAAGAGCACACTACAGGTAAACTGCCTGTCTAGCTAGCACACTTTACTATACCAGTGTAAACACTTTGGCCAGCCTCTGGATTCCATCCATACCTTACCTTAGCACCCTCACCACCACAAAATGCTGGGACAAGCTTCAAACCACCATGCATAGCTAATTATGAGTTGCTTATATATAGCGTTGTCAAGTGCTTTACTGTGAACATAATGCAAATACTACATAGTGTGTGTGTGTATTCACTACTTTTACTAACTTTGCCAAAATAAGCTATGTATAAACCATTGTATTTATTTATTGTGAAAGCTTAACACATCAAGAAAAAAGTGTTAAAATATAAGGTTTTTAAAAAACACCCTATAAAGAAACATACATATGCATATTCTCACACAGATTTAAATTTCAAAGCCAAAGCAGTGCAAATGGGAAACTATAGAAAGAAAATGTTAATGATTAATAAAACTGTAAATGAAAAACATTTACTTGGTAAAGTTAACCATGACTGCTCACTTATCTCTAGCAAAACATTAACCTCTGTGAGGCCCCAGAAGGTTTCTTTATGGTAAAGCAACTCCACTGCTATATTATAACCCATGATTTATATGCAAATTAACAAAGTACATAACTCAATAACTTTCATTTTCAGTATAGGGCCTGGACATAGCTCAGCAGCACAGTACTTGCCTTACTAGCACAAGGTTGTGAGTTTGATTCCCAGTACCAAAAAAAGAATCAGTATAGCAGCTATTTGGATAGACTAAAAAAAGTACAACTAAATGTTTCAGAAATGCACAACATATGGGCTGGGAAGATAGCTCTGTGGCACAAGCGCCTGCCTGGCAAGTGCAAGGTCGTGAGTTTGAACCCTGGTCACGCAAAAAAAAATAAATAAATAAAAATAAAAATGCACAAGGCAATATCAAATCATAGGTCTTCTTGGCATGAAGCAGCAAAATAGCGAACTAAGAACTTTTAAAACCCAACATTCAGCCACCAGATGGAAACCGCAACATTCTATCTACCAAGGTATTATTAATAAAGGGCCATATTCTTGGTATCTTCAGCTTTATACCCCTTTGTAAAAAACAAAAATTGTCAGTAAGGAGACCATATTTATGATATGTAAGGCAAAGCTTTACCTCAGAATTTGTTAAAAACTATTTATAAATTATCAAAAGAAAATTAAGATTGGAAAATGTGTAAAGCACAGTTATATGTATCAGTTAATTCCAGTAGGCTGTGAGGACTAGCACATTACCCATAGGCTATAAACAGTACAGAATGTTACTGTATCAAGTATATGTTTTAGGCAGGTGCAACACAATTGTTATTTTTCATGTGTTTAAACATATCTATATCTATATATTTATATCTATATCTATATCTATATCTATATCTATCTATCTATCTATCTATCTATATATATATATATATATATACCAAAAAAGGCACAGCAATAATAGTAGGCAACAGAAATTTTTTGGTTCTATTAAAGTCTGATGGGATCATCATTATATATAAAGGAGAGTTATGTGGTACATGACTATTATACTGACCATTTTTTAGGGAAAGCAACCCAAACATTGAGTACTAATAAATGAAAACATTTTAGTGTTACAAAGAAACCACAAGGTTCCAGGGTCAACCTTGAACAAACATAAATGTCATCTCCTGAGACCATGAGATTATGAAGAGTACTAGCTATCTGAACTTAAGACTGGCCTTGAGTTTACACCACGATTGATATGACTAACAAGAACTTTTACACAATCCATCAGTGTGATTCATTTAAACAAACAGTTTGAGTTGGAAAAAAAAAAAGGACCTTGAGATCATGACAGTCTAAACTCAGGTATGCATTTATAAGTTACAAACCCAGAGACAACTTGCTTATCTCGAAAAACAAGTTATCTTACTTACAAAATGCAAACAGCCAGGGATACTGTGAAAATCCAATTAAAAACAAGTACATAAAAGTGATTCACAGTGAGTGCTAGAGCAGAAGTCTGACATGCCCAGCGATGTTTCTGTGCTGTCACACAATGTCAACGAAGGAGGTTCACAACACTTTGCCTCAATGCTAAAGAAAGGAACTTGGGGTGAAATGTCATCAAATCTTGTCCACTTTGTGTTTACAAAAAGAGTAAGGTAGCTGGGCGTGATGGTGCAAACCTGTAATCCCAGCATTCGGGAGGCTGAGGCAGGAGGATCAGTGTGAGTTCGAGACCAGCCTGGGCTACAAAAAGTGAGCTCAAGGCCAGCCTGAACTGCATAGCAAGACCCTGTCTCAAAAAAAAAAGAAAAAAAGAAAAGAAAATGGCTCTCTGATTATAACTAGCTGAATCCTTGAAAGAGATACTATGTGTTTCTCGGGATTTGTACGTTTAAAAAGGAAAAGTAAGTGAAGGTGAGGAAAAAGCATAAAGGAGATGTTAAAAAAAAAAGCTCTTTTGGAAGTATTTATATTGAACAGACATACATTTGTGGGGACAGAAATAGGATAGTAAGCTTAGTAATGGCATACATTAATTAAGAATAATGCCCATATTTCCAAAATTAACAACTGATGGAAGGTAAGAGTTTAAAACTTACATTTTATTCTCTAACCAAAGAAATTTAGCTTAAAACTAGAAAGGAAATCTCTGATTTCTTTTGTATCATAAGTACCCTAAAATGTTACTAAGATGTACATCTATAAGATGACTAAAAATAATGCTTTGATATTGGAGAAGACTGCTCCATTTCTGTATTAATAGAACTGGCTTAGATGGTGGCAGCAGCCTGAGGTGTGCAGACCTCTGGAGCAGGCAAGGTGCCTCACAAATACACAGGCTGTAATGCTGGGGAGAGGAAGCCATGACTGAGCAGAGAGATGAAGGAACAGGAAGGCAAAGGAGTGAATGCAGCCAAATGACGGAAATGGGCAGGAGTTAGGATGCATTAACGAAAGTGTGAAGGTGGAACCCAAACAGGTCTGAGTAGTGACCTGTGAGCCCTACCCCATACCCAGCCCATCCCACTACCAGAGGGCCAGGAGAGAAATCAAAAAAGAGGAAGCTGACATTATTAATGTAATTCACAAAGTGGCTCTCATTTCACTTAGCTTTACATTCACTTGTGTGTGCATGCACATGCACAAAGTACGTGTACAGCTCTCTGCAGTTTTACTATACATATTAACTCATGTTTTACCACCAGCACTGTTACAGCTTATGGCTAGTTGTCCCCCTAAGGCAGTGGTTCAACCTTTCTAATGCCATGACCCTGCAATACAGTTCCTCATGTTGCGGTGACCCCAAACCAAAAAATAATTTTGGTGGCTACTTCAAAACTGTAATTTTGCTACAGTTATGATTCAGAATGGCTTTAGGTGACCCCTGTGTTTTGGTCATTCAACCCCCACCGGGGTTCAGTCCCCACCAGGGTCGAGACCCACAGGTTGAGAACCACTGCCCTAAAGCCTCATGCAATCATGGGCGGGGACTTCTAGAGTTTGAGACTTAAATGATGATCCATTGGGATTACAAGTTTTATTACTGTTGAGATTATGATTGGAGTACTGCTGAGACTATGGGTGTGGCCTGAGGCTGACAGGCTAAGGCAGAGAGTCTGATGTAATTTAAAGAGAGACAGACTAGAGCTGCTGCTCTCTGTTCCCTGGTTGTTCTACTGCCTCTGTCACCACTGTGGCTGTTCTGCTGCCATAAGCTGCTGCCCTCTGTCATATGCCTCTCTGCCTCGGAGCCAGCCAAGTATGGACAGAAACCTCCAGTAACTGTGAGGTAAATAAACCTTTCCTTTCTTCATTTTGGGTGTTGGGAATTTGTCCCAGCAATGAGTAAAAAGTAACTAAGACAGAATTTGGTACCAGAGAAGTGGGGCCATTGCTGTGGCTATACCTGACAATGTGGATTACAAGCTTTTGGGAATGACTTATGGGAAGAGACAGGAAAGGTTCAGAGATGTTGCCTACAAGCAAAGCACTGGAGCGGCTTCGGCTTTTCTCTTTGGGAGATTAAGAGCGGAGATTGGAAAGGTTTGGAAAGGTCATCTACTTGTGTAGAGCTGGAAAGGCTTAGGCTATTCTGTAGGGGAGATTCTGATCAGAACTCAGACCAGAAGACTGACAGAAGGCCTGCCTGTCAGACCAGGCTGAAGAGATTTCTGTTGGAAAAAAGGACAGCATTGGTCATTGGACTCCAGATGATTTGTGCTATGGACTGGCTGAAAATCTGTCAGAATTTTGCTTGTGCCCAGAGACTTTGCATAAGACTGAGATTAATCATGGTGGACTGATTAATCTTTCAAGAGATATTTCAAAGCAGCAAACTACTGGGATGGTGGCATGGTTGTTGTTGGTGACTTTTAGACCAGATTTATGTTGAAAATCAAGAGCAAAGAGCCAAGAAGGATGATTTAAAATCTGAGTTTGGCCAGAAAGGAAACATCAGAAAAGCTGTGTACTGGAAAGATGAAGCTGAAAGGATCTCCGTTGTTGGGAAGGAACCAGCGAATCAAAAGGATGGCCTGAGAGCATCACAAGAAGTGGCAGCTCTCCACCCTTTGAAGCCTCAGAATTGCAAGGGAAAGAGATTTTGCCTTGAGAAGAAAGCCACAGAGACCGAAGTAGCAGAATGGCAGCAGCAGCCAAATCAGGCCCCAAAATGGCGCTGGCACGGAGAATTTGTTTCTTGGAATCAGGGCCAGAGTGCTCAGTGGTCCAGGCCTTCGATCCCTACAGCCAACAAGAGATGGAAGCCTGGCTACTGATCTAGCTGATAGAAGACCTTGGCATCATCCACATAGGCCTATGCAGAATGCGGGAGTTCTGAGGTTAAGAAGGCTTCCACCTCGATTTCAGAAGAAAGCCTGAGAGGACAGGCAGTGTGCCCCTGAGAGGCCTGTGTGTGAAAAGCCTGTTCAGTGGGAACCTCAGAAGTTTAGAAAAGCCAGGAACGTGGATCATGCAAAGAGGAAGCAAAGCCAGCCTAAGAGAGAAGCCATGGAAACTACCACCAAGAGTGCTATAGGGGCTGAGCCATGTAAGGACTTTGGAGCTCACAACTCACTGCAGACTGTTTTGGATGCTCCAGTTGGAACTATGGGATTTAATGTTTACCCGGCTGGATTTCGGACACGTGTTGTTCCCAGTGTTTTGTATTACCTTGTTGTTTGCAACTTTTGGAATCCCAATGTTTATCTTATGCCTTTGAATGTTGGATATGTTTAACTTTTCTTTTGTACAGGAGCTCACAGATCAGAGTTTGCCTTGGATCTTGGAGTAGACTTGGGATTTGGACTTTTCAGCAATGCTGAAACTGTTGGGACTTTGACAACTCTTCCAGATGGACTAAAATGTCTTTTGTACAAAGGGATATGTATGAGACTTTGGGAGTCCAGGGGCAGAATGTTATGGTTTATGGCTAGTTGTCCTCCCAAAGCCTCAGGCAATCATGAGGGGACTTCTAGATTTTGAGACTTGAATGATAAGCCTGATATAATTTAAAGAGAGAGACAGAGAGACAGACTAGAGCTGTTGCTGTTTTATTGCCTCTGTCACCATTGTTGCTGTTCCGCCGCCATGAACTGCTGCTCTCTGCCATGTGCCCCTCTGCCTTGGAAGCAGCCAAGTATGGACTGAAACTTCCAGTAACGGTGAACTAAATAAATCTTTCCTTCCTTCATTTTGAGTGTCAGGTACTTGTCACAGGAACGAGTAAAAAGTAACTAAGAGAATCACACAATAGAAATGTTTCATCTCTGCAAAGATCTTACTACCTACACCATCTATAAAAAAAAAAAAAAAAATCTTGGGGCTAGTGACACAGGCATACTACTGTATGCCTGTAATCCCAGCAGTCTAAGAGGCTGCTCTTGAACTTATTTTGTAGCCCACATTGGCCTTGAATTCAGTGATCCTCCTGCCTCAGTCTCTCAGAATGCTAGTTGCAAGCATGCACCACCATGCCTACCCTAGTTACTACCATATTCTAAACAAAGCAAGAAAATTTATTCAACAAGAAAATAGCTCATGGGGCTGGGGAGATAGCTCCGAGGCACAAGTGCCTGCTGGGCAAGTGCAAGGTCGTGAGTTCGAACCCTGGTCCCACCAAAAAAAAAGAAAATAGCTCAGCAGCAGAGCACTTCCTTATAATGGAAAGGTCCTGGCTTGACTCTCTAGTATTGTCAAAAAGCTGAAGAGGAAAAAAAAAAAAAAAACAGCTCACAACAGAGCTTATGACTGAGATATGTTAAGACAAGAAAGAATATAGAGGTATTTTTAGAGGACAAAGATTTGCAAAGAGAAGAGGCCAAAGCTGAGTAGCAAGAAAAGAGGGATTTTTAAGGAACAATTGTGTGAGAGGAGCTCTTGGCTGGGAAGAAAAATATGCAATTTTATTTTGTGGAAATTTTATTTTTGTTCTATGATATCTCTGTTTACTCAATAAAATATAATGTATAATGTATATTGTGTTTATTGTACACAGTAACAATATGGTTACCAGGTTTAGAGGCAAAAAGATTCAAATGAATTTGTACTACACATAAAGAGAGTTTATAGATTAATTAACTTAAAGCTCAAAGGAAAAAGTAAAAGCCCAAAGAAATGATAACCTAGCTGATATAACAGGGTATATGTATTACTATTCTTCTAAAATAAACTCACTTGGCATTCAAAAATTATATATGTATACTCTTCAAAAACGATTGGCTTTTGAGACAGGGTCTTGTTACCCAGTTTAGGCTTGCCTCAAGTTCACTATGTTGTCCATGTTGGCCACAAACTTGATATTATCCTCCTCTCAAGTGCTAGGAATACAGAAGTCTCAATCAGAGAGAAAAGATTAAAATCATCCTTTCTAAATGAAAAAAAAGTAGGACAAAATGCGTAACAAAATAATAGCAGAATAACAATAGTTAATATATTGCACATTGTTATCTTTAAAATAGTTACTCAGAGTCAGATATGGGCATAAGAAATTCTCTAAATGTGGGCCAGTGAGATAGCACAGCAGTCTAAGGCACCTGCTTAGCCAAGCTTCAGCAACCGCAGGGACCGTGGTTCGATCCCTGGCACCACATGCTGTGCCAGCCCCACCCCCCAGAGCAGGCTGAGCAAGCCATAATATGTATGTGTATGTATAATTATCTTGGGTTTGTTTGGCTTTTTCTTTCCTTTTCTCTTCCTTTCACCTGTCCTCTACGCTAGTTCTTTTTCCTTTTTAACAATTTCTTCCCATTTCACAGTATCTGTTGTACATTTTGGACCTTATTTACTCTTTCAGTCTCTCACAGCATAAGACAATATACTGTGAGTCTGATTTATTTCACCTATAAGTATGGTCTCGAGTTGCATTCATTTCAATGTCTCAAGCTCATCCTTCCTTACAGCTGAGTAGTACTTTATACTTTTTGTATAAAAAGACCAAATCTTTTTTATCCATTCCTTGGTTGATGAGCATTTGGGCTGTTAGTTCATGAACAAAACCCAGATTGCAAGGCAAATAATTCAAAGAATCAACATGTAAAATCTCATCTTATTAAAAAGCTTTTGCACAATAAAAGAGACAGAAGGAAAGGGCAATGTACAAAGTAGCAAAAAGATGCAGCCAGTGGGCCTTTAGACCAGCGGTTCTCAACCTGTGGGTCACGACCCAAGCAGGGGTAGAACGACCAAAACACGGGTCACCTAAAGCCATCAGAAAATACATATTTAAACCCATGCTATGCCATGGTGAAATGTTACTTATTGAAATTAGTAATAAATATTTCTCAACATAGAATTAAATATTGTTTTGTGATTAATCACTATGTTTAAATTATGTTTGATTTGTAGCAATGAGAATAAATAATGCATATCAGGTATTTACATTCCAAATCATAACTAGCAAAATTACAGTTTTGAAGTAGCCACGAAAATTATTTTTTGGTTTGAGATCATTGCAACATGAGGAACTGTATTGTGAGGTCATGGCATTAGAAAGGTTGAGAACCACTGCTTTAGACAAAAAGGACTTATAGCTGGAATATATAGGATTGAAAAAATTCAGATCTTCTTCCCCAAGTTCGAAGAGCCAGTAAAAAATTAGCCATTTGAGAATGCACATTTCTTTTTTTTTTTTTTTTGAGAATGCACATTTTTAAGATGAAGAAATACCAATGGCAAATAAATGCTCTAGTCATCCGAGAAATACAAATTAAAACAACACTGAAGCTCCATTTTACCCCAGAAAGAATGGTTATCATAAGAAATCAACCAATAACAAGTGTTGAAGTGTCTGTGTAGAAAAGGTGCCCTTCTCCACTATGGGTGGGTGTGTAGACTGGTGCAACCATGATGGAAATCAGTGTGGAGATTTCTCAAAAAGCAGGCATAGAGGTCCCATTCGCCTTAGCTATTCTCTTCTGAGTATTTTCCCAGAAGAATTGAAAATAACATACCACATATATTTATATTTATATATATATATATATATATATATATATATATATATAGAGAGAGAGAGAGAGAGAGAGGGGGGCAGAGCACTTTATTTATTTATTTATTTATTTATTTATTTATTGGGGGGGCGGGGTTCGAACTCACGACCTTGCACTTGCCCAGCAGGCACTTGTGCCTCGGAGCTATCTCCCCAGCCCAAGAGCATTATATTTATAGCAGCACAATTTGTGGTAACTATTATCATTTTTTAGGGGAAATTATTAAAACAGTATTAGAATTTACAGGAACCCACAGAGGAATGTATGGTGGTGGTACAATGCAGATGTATCGATTACAAAACAGTGAATGCAGCCTCATACATTGCTTCAGTTTACACACACTACTACTTGTCACACTTCATAACTTACCAAATACAAGATAAGCTTTATCTATGAACATATCTCTCCAAATACTAGATATCTTCTGCTGTTACTCACTAAAACATGGAAGCAGAGACGTTCAAAATGATGGTAACATTCTTGAATCATGATTTTTCTTTACCAGAAAGGGCTAGATCAACCTTCCTCACTCTGAAATTAAATTACTAGATATACTGAGTATGGTTTCCCTCCAAAAACTCAATGAAGCACAGAAAAACCTAGGATTTCTTGAAATCCTTAGGGAGACATAAGGTTAGTACTTTTGGACTTGGTTTAGATGATATTGCAATAGTTAGGATAGTTTTTTTTATAATTGTTACTATAGCTACATTTCCACTTTATAATCTTAAGATAGCAACACTTGCACTTATTTATTGTTCATAAAATTTTACAAGGACTAATATTCTCATATTGAACAAAAAACATTGATAAGACCTGAGCAAAGCTTAGCATATTATAAAACTTGAAACTATTTATTGAATAAAGAAATAATCTTGCAACATATAAGATACTCGGGGCCAGGAGGATGGCTCAGCGGTCTAAAGCGCCTGCTTAGGAAAACTTAGGCGGCTGCAGGGACCACGGTTCGATCCCCGGCGCCACATACTATGCCAGCCCTGCTCTCAGGGCAGGCTGAACTGGCCATAAAAATAAGTAAATAAATAAGCAAACAAAAGTTCTGAAACAAGAAAAGAAAAAATAAATAAATAAATAAATAAATAAAAATAACTTAAAAATATATATAAGATACTCCTGCATTTTTAGCTATAAAAGACACTACTAAACATAAAGAAATAAACATTTTTAGGCTGGCTATATACATCAAGTCAGACTTTTTCACCCCCAAAAAACTAACACTATCTCAAGTCGGAGCTCATGTAGACATCACAACTACTTTTCTAAGTAAGCATAAAGTGGAACCAACATCTTTCATTTTTCCCAACATGGCTAACAAAAAAATCTCTAGCAATTTCCAATAGAATGGAAAACATAAATACACATAAATTCTTAGTGAAAAACCAAAATAAAGCAGTAACTTTCAGCAGCTCATTAAAACCTTCAGAAAATTAATTTATTAAATAAATTCTAGTTCATTATGATTTGTCTACAAATGCTATGTGTCATGTTTAAAACACTGACAGTTGCTTTTGATGAGCTTAATCATTAAAAAAGCATAATTTTTAATAAATGTGGTTGGTGACTTTAAAATGGTCTTTAGATACTGTCAAATAAATTTACATTCTGATTTTAATATTAAATGATTTAATATGTTAAGAAGTTGGTGCTTATGTAGCTAGAACTTGGCATATAGCAACTAACATAAAGATAAATCAAAGTAGTATCTCTTGAGGCTTTGTAAATAAGTACTTCACTAGATTTTCCCCAGTATTAGTAAGATGTCTTAAATTTATAACTCAGTGAGCATACCTAGCTCTTTGACAAATACAACAAACACAGATCCAAATTTCAAATCTTTAGCACTGCCGAACTGTGACATGGGGTTGGAATGCAGGGTGTCTCGCACATGCTAAACAAGTGCCCTACCACAACCTATACACTTCTTAGAGATGCCTAAATTAGAAAATGATTCACAGGACATTTAGAGTATTGATTCACTTTTTTAATCATAAGACTTAGAACACTGGCATGTAAAAATTACCAGGAAAAAGCTGAGTATTGAAAACCAGAGATTTCTTTTAGTTCAAAGTTACATCAAAATTTCCTTATAGTCACTCACTCAGTAAATATTTAATCAACAGCTAACAGTCTCAGATACTATGCCTATACTAAGTATGTTTTATTTATTTATTGGGGGGTGGGGCAGGTGCCAGGGATAGAACTCAGGACCCAAGCCCCAAGGGCAGGGCTGGCACAGCATGTGGTGCCAGGAATCGAACCGCGGTCCCTGCAGCTGCCTAAGCTTTCCTAAGCAGGCGCTTTAGACCACTGAGCCATCCTGCCAGGCCCCACAAGCTGGATATCTTTTAATCCATTATTCTTACCCATGTTAAAAGTTAATTGGAAGCCTTAACAGTCTAGCATATAAATTCACATATAATTTTTAAAATTGCAATCAGGCGTCAAATGACTGAAAATCCTTAACTAAGTATTCATACTTAAATGCAGGGTACTAAAAAAGGTATGGAAAATGATTTTTGAATAAGACTGGCTTGGTGACTAGCACTGAAGACTGAATGCACAGAGATAAGATCATTTTGGGGCTGGGGAGATAGCCCAATAGAATAAGCACTTGCCTGGCGAGTGCAAGGTCCTGAGTTCTATCCCTGGTTAAAAAAAAAATCAAGGATAAGATCATTTCACTGGAGGATCCTTAAATGCCAATATTTATTGTTCTTTTCCCTGGGAGGATAATCCTTCAGTCATTTGCCTTGGGCTGCACACGTGGCTGCCACTATTCCAAAATTAAAATGAAAGAAATGGTAGTCAAGAAAAAAGTCTAAAGGGATTTTCATCTTATCTTCTTGTGTTCAGCCAGAAATTTCAATATGTCCAATATTCTTGGCATCACATTCTCTACTGCTCAAGATCCTTAGGAGCATTGATCCTACCTCTTAAACCTTTAGAAAATATCATGAATAAATTGGACACTGATGGGGTCAAAACAAAGATGACAGATATTATAGCACTCTTGGAGGACGCATAAGCCAATGAAAGGCTCTACTGGTTCCACCTCATTAAAGAACCTTAAACAAATTGAGTCTCAATAAAATTGAATCTTGAGCTCAGTTCCCCTGAGCAAGCTGTTCCTAAAGAAGAGTGGGTCTTTGTACTCCCTACCATGGACCGCAGTCAAATGCATGTGAAATGGGCAAAACAGGGATAGATGTGTTTTTGGAACTACTTGACAGAATTCCTAGGCCAGCAGTTCTCAACCTGTGGGTCACGACCCAGGCAGGGGTCAAATGACCAAAACACAGGGGTCGGAAAGCCATCGGAAAATACATAATGCATACCAGGTATTCACATTCTGAATCATAACTGTAGCAAAATTACAGTTCTGAAGTAGCCACAAAAATTATTTTTTGGTTTAGGGTCACCGCAACATAAGGAACTGTATTGCAGGGTAACGGCATTAGAAAGGTTGAGAACCACTGTCCTAGACAGAGGTTATAAATATATGAAGTCCTAAAAGAAAATAAGTAATTCAAAGTAAATGTTAATCTTCATCATATTTTACTTTGTCATGACCTGAACTGTTATTTTTACTATAAAAATTTACTTCTCTGTATTAAATAAAAATAAAGTAGTAAGTAATGTTTTAATAAAACACAAAAAGTAATTCTATCAAAGTATTACCAGAGGCTACTGGTGCATGTTTGTAATTAGAGCACTTGGGAGGCTGAGACAAGTGAAGGCCATGAGTTTGGGGTTAGCCTGGTTACATAGTCAGTTTAAGGTCATCCTAAATGAAACAGAGTTGTTTTCTGGTCTTAAAAAAAAAAAAAAAAACTCACAACCCCACACACATACACATTACCAGAAACCTAAACAGCCTACTAAAGCAATTTACTCAAAGAAAACTCCTTCTGGGCTGGGGAGATAGCTCAGTAGTATAAATACTTGCCTGGCAAGTGCAATGCCTTGAGTTTAATCCCCAGTACCACAAAAAAAAAAAAAAAAAAAAAAAAAACCTATTTCTAAAATAATACTCAATAATATCATTGCATATTAAAGTTTTAATTTGGGCCCAGCGGGATGGCTCAGTGGTCTGGAGCGCCTGCTTGGGGAAGCTTGGGCGGCTTCAGGGACCGCGGTTCGATCCCCGGCACCACATGCTGCGCCAGCCCTGCCCTTGGGGCGGGCTGAGCCGGCCATGAAAATGAGTGAATAAACAAACAAAGGTTCTGAAAAAATAAATAAATAAATGAATGAATGAATGAATGAATGAATGAATGTTAAAAAAATAAAGTTTTAATTTGTTACATTATTTTTTGAAATCTGGGGAATAAACTCAGGACGCTTTTCATGTTAGGATACAAATTATACCCACTAAATCCAATAGTATTTTGATTTGTTTATCTGAAAAGACAAAATTAGCAGGTAACATTTTACTATCCTTTAAAAAAAAATGGTTTTCAATATTTTATAAGATTTTCTACATATTCTAACACTGATATTTTTATGTGTTGATGATTCTCTGAAGTACACCCTGTAGTGCTAAGAATTGAACCTGGGGCCTTGTGCACAACAGGCAAGCATTCTGCCATTGCTATGGCTCGTAAGAGTGCATCTAGGCCCTTGTGTATGGCAAAGAAAAATTAGGCATTGAACCTAGGGGTTAGAAAAAAGCTGCAAAATTACTGCAAAAGTACAATACTTTCTGAGTGGACAGATGCCAGAACAGAAAATGGCAAAAATAGATGAAGGTATCGGGTTTAGGATTTACAATGTTGCTCCTGGTCTAGGGCATTTCTCATTGCAGTTTCCAAAGCAGGACTGACAATGGGATTGTTAGAATGGTGTCATGTCACATGTGTGTCCTTTCTGTAATTCATTATGTTAAAATGGGATGCAGTTGATTCAGTCCACATGCATGAATCTTTAATGAGCTCCAAGTGAAGATAACTTATTGCAGATAAAGCCAGCAGGTTTGGTATGCATGCATGAGTCCTGGATTGAAATTGTGGAATTTTCTAGGGTGGTCTGCCTCTGGTAGTAGGTCCACCTCTGGTATTAGGTCCTAGGATAAAGTCTGTGGACTGGCCCTGGGGCACTATGCAGGTTCAGATGAGTGATGCAGTGATCCACCAGCCCTAGTTATACTATTACATTAATGGCACTATAGACCATATGCCTAGACTCAAACTTAGAATTTTTTGAAGTTGCATAATATCCCCCTACTTTAATTTGACAACATTCAAAAATCAATGGTGATCCAAATTGTTTCTCTCTTTTTCAGTATAAGTGCAATGAACATTTCATTGTTATGTGCTTCACACAAGGTATTGACTAACATTAGCTAGACTAAACATAGATTCCTCCTACATTAAAAAAAAATTGTTTTGAGGGCTGTTTTCCTAAGAGCAAAATAAATGAATCATGAATATGAACTGTATGATTTTTACAGCATGCTTTCCCCTGAAAAAAAGGTCATTCTGTTATTCAAAATAAATGTTTAAGAATATCTAGTACTGTATTTGCCAGTGTTATCACTTAGACAGATTAATATGTGTAAATATATAATTTAATCTCTTAATGTGTTTTACCTTGCAAAGGAATAATGTTCCTGAAGGTATTATAATTGTCATTACTATTTTACTATTTATCAAAGTACAAAAAAACTTCTAATCCAGAAACGCAATTACTGACATTTTAAATCTTTTTAAATGAACTTATTTCAAAGTTTACTTCCAACTTGGAATTTAACACATCTCCCTATTTTAGTACAACTTGGTTGGGACCATTAATATAAAACAAGTTTGGAAGCTGGACGTGGTGGCGCATGCCTGTAATCCCAACACTTGGGAAGCTGAGGCAGGAGGATCAGTGTGAGTTCAAGGACACCTGGGTTACAAAAGTGAGCTCAAGGCTAGCCTGAACTGCATAGCAAGACCCTGTCTCAAAAAGACAAAAAATAAAATAAAATAAAATAAAATAAAATAAATAAAATAAAACAAAACAAGTTTGGTAATGCAAGAGCCAGAATTAGGGCAGTTTCATACCAAAGAACAATGATGTGCTTTTGGAACTTTCTTTCAGAAGACTACTTAAAAACAATAGGCAAATAATCTAAAAGAAATAAGTTAACAAAGGTTTACACGCTTTATGAGCTGGCCATAACTTTTGGATGAGCCAAAGTTATCTATATGAAGAAAATTTATACTGGGAAGAAATACTCTGAGTTCCCAAAACTTACTAGAAAAATGTAGGCAAACTATCAAAAATTAGTGTATCTAGTTGAGTATAGGGATCAGTTCCTTTCTTTAGCCTACTACATCTTTTAAAAACCTACTTGAGAAAATGCTGCATTTCCCCAGGTTGACAATCTAAGGAGTCAGATTGTTATTTTATTAGGAAGAAGGTATCTTCACCTTTTTAATGTTTATTTAAACACTCAGTTTTACTACAACTTGGTGATTTTGCTTTTCTGTCCTTTGTGTATTTAGTACAGGGTCTACAAGGTTTCATTGTACAGATCAGGCTCATAGTGATCCTCCTGTTTTCAGCTTCCCAAGTGCTAGGATCATGGGCATGTCCCACCACATCCAGTTTCTTTTCTGTCCTTTGATTCTAACATGAATTAATAGCCAGAGAACCTAATATAACTTTCAACAGAGTTCTTTTTCTTTAGCTGTATTACTTTAATCGCTAAAGTAGTAAGGCACTGTGCTAGACTCTCAGGAACTAAAAGATGACAAAACATTCCTGTCCTCAAGGAACTTGCAATCTAGTACAGGAAGACAGACATGCAAACAAATAGTATAATACAAGGCACAGCATGCAGGTTGTTAAAGCAGAGGTAGGAAATTCTATAGGAGTACAAAATCGTGAGATCAGTTCTAGTTAGGGTGATCTGGAAGGAAGGCTGAGTCAGGAGAAAAGCAGTAGAAAGCTCTGCCCTTTAGAAAATGCAGCAGTATTACAGCCCAGCTGGGTTAGGGTCAAAACCCTACTCCCCACAGAAGGTTTTCCTAAAGGAGATGGAGCCAGGGCCCTAACCCAGTTAGGTGGGTGATTCGTTGATTTCAATTATGATTGTCAACACTTTCTTTCCCTGGTGCAGCGAAATATACTTTCACAAGAATTTTACTTTATTTAAAAAAAAAAAAAAAAAAAGAAAGGTAAATGAGACTTAACAATATGTTCAGTAACTTACACAAACTAGTAAGTTACATCACCATCACCCTACATCATTAGAAATGGCCTCAGATGGTACTCCCATTGCATAGGAACAAACAGTAACAAAAAATAAGAACCAATTTAAACACTACATGTGTGTCCAACAAGTTCTGCAAATGGCACACTGGCAAAAGGAAGACAAGTAATCTGTTTTATGTTTGGTTGGTTGTTTTTTGTTTTGTTGTTTTGTTTTTTGTCTTTTTGATATGCAGTTCAGGCTGGCCTTGAGCTCACTTTTGTAGCCAGGTTGATCTTTCTTTTTTTTTTTTTTGCCAGGTTGATCTTGAACTCGCACCAATCCTCCTGCCTCAGCCTCCCAAGTGCCGGGATTACAGGAATGCGCCACCATGCCTAGCACCCATTTTTCTATACACATTTTACTAAAGATGGAGTTATCTTTAAATTTTAAAACTTCACAATGCACTAATGAAACAACAGGTTACGTATTTATTTATGGTCCTGTTATGACTTTAAAAGTCAGCAAGTACAGTACCAGTTTCCACTGATTTCTAGGATTAAAAGGTAGACAATGTCCAACATGTAATACTTTGTATGTATCACAAGAGGAATGAAAGAAGACAATTACAATTGCAAATATGTTTAAATACAAAACAGTGTAAAGCAAGTATCACGTACACAGAATTAGTAAATGTTTAGACAATTAAAGAGAAAGCATGAGTTCCAATTATTTCACTCTCTTGTTGCTTCATATATGGATCCTGCAAATTTCTCCAATATGTAGATAGGACATTCGATTTTCCAAGAGGAATGTCTAAAGCCTGAATTTCATTAAGCTGCTACTTACAGACACTCAAAAATCCTCCTCCTTTACCTGCTTCTGTACTGGAGATTGAACCAGTGCCTCTGCACTGGGTTACAATCCCATTTCTTTAAAAAGATTTTTATTTAACTTTTGAAACACAATCTTACTGTACTGCTAAGCTTTCCAGGCTGGGATTTAACTTTTCATTCTCCTGTCTTCAGTCACCCAGACTACCGAGATTATAGGTATGTACCACTACACCCAGCAAAAGCCTTATTTTAATGAACAGATAGAAATGATTTTAAGTCTTATGTACTATATAAAACGATGCACAATGTTTGAGATAATTATATTTTCAAGTATGACACACATTCCTGTTTCATTTTGCTATTCATTTTTACAAGATAAAAATAGAGGGCCTGCAGAAGGGACACAGGCTAGCAAGGAGGTAAGTGGAAGGAAGAGACACGAAAGCCAAGGAGGAAGCATATGCGTGTTATATAAGCTTATATACTGCTATTGCCATACAGACTTCAAGAATGATCAATCAAATAGCCATGCTGCCAGAACAGCTGAACACATTATGAAACATGACAAAAAGGGTTACAATATTGGTAATAATATATAGAAAGCTCTTAACAAATGTGAAAAACACCCGACCACAACAGGCACTGAAAAAGTAACTTAGCAAAAAGCAAGATGGTGGAAGACATGAAAATCACTTTACTAACAAAATGCAAGTGGAAGTATATATACAGGATCGGGGCCTGGTGGGATGGCTCAGTGGTCTAAAGCACCTGCGTGGGAAGGCTTGGGCGGCTTCAGGGACCGCGGTTTGATCCCCGGCACCACATGCTGCGCCAGCCCTACCCTCGGGGCAGGCTGAGCCAGCCATAAAAATGAGTGAATAAACAAAGGTTCTGAAACAAGAAAAAATTAAATAAATAAAATTAAAAAGAAATTAAATAAATAAAATTAAAAAGAAATATATACAGAATGGCTGAGATGATTGCATTAATAATTTCCATCAGTTTTTTGAAAATAGTAGTTAATACTTAGAATTTTCATCTTGACTAACTCTGTATGCTGGTATCTGGTATATAAGCAACTACATCAAGGTCAGCAATATATAATACAAAAACCATGGTTGAATACTGCTCATCTTAGTCTTCTAAATGTGTACCATTTCTAATGTCTTATCAATTATTATACTCTTTAAAATAAAGTTTTCTTTAAAAAAAAAAATAAGCTTTATTGAAACCCAGTGTTAACACTCCATTAATTGTCCAATCTTGCATCTATGATCTCTTGATCTGAGGAACAGATTTCACAATTAAAATAAGTAACAACCAGTGTTAATTAGCTATTCTTGTTTTGAAAATCTGTAAATACGGATGGTTGTATACTACCCTGCTTATATTATGTTTTTACACTTCAAAATAAAATTAAATTATGGGCTAGCCAAATAGCTCAGCAGATTAAAGCACCTGCTTAGGTAGAGCACAAAGGCAGGGATTTGATCCCTGGTTTGCCATGCCGGCCTTGCCCCCAGGGCACATTGAGAAAGAGACTGAGATGGGCCTGGTGGCGCACCTGTAATCACAGTGCTTGGGAGGATGACAACTGGAAAATCACTAGGACGCTGAGCTACACAGTGAAACCCTGTAGACCCAGTACCCCACAGACCCTGTACTAAAATAAAAAGCAAAATAAATTAATTTTTAAAAATAAATGAATAAACAGAAAAATGTAAATTAAAACCAATAAATACTACTTTTAAATATTCCATTAGGAAAGAAATGATATTACTACATCCTTTTTAAGATATAAAATTACTTTTGTTTTTGTATTTGTTGGGACTTAAAGAAACAAAAGTCCTAAAAGTAAGCAATTAATCCATGTAAAGGTATGGTGTGATACACACCCCAACTGGGGTGTATGCCACCAGAGCAACTTTCAGCCATCTGTGGAAAGGGAGATGCTTAGATTTGTGTGATTTTGAAAGTATATACTGACTTTATAAATAATAATAATTTAAAAAAAGATTAAAGGGGAGGGCAGCGAGATGGCTCAGCACTCTCAAGTGCCTGCTTAGGCAAGCATAGGCAACTGTAGGGACCACAGTTTGATCCCCAGCACCACATGCTGTGCCATCCCTACCCCCAGGGCAGGCTGAGCCAACCATAGCCGTAAAATAAATAGTTTTTTAAAAAAGAAAGTACATACTCACTTTGAAATCACAAAGATCTAAGCATCTCCTTCCACAGATGGTTGAAAATTGCTTAAATGATTACAGATAAGAGATTAAAAAATGCACACACAACAGTACTCATAGTTAAAAAAAAGGCTCCTCAACTTAGGAATAACTATAATATTAAACACTAGGGAAATGGGACATTTCTAGATTAAATGTATTATGCAACCATCAAAAACCTTATCTTGAGTTATTTACTTATTTGGAGAAATATATATTTTAAAGATTTTAAACAACGGAGCTGGGGAGATAGCTCAGAGACAAGCAGAAGCCTGGGTGACCATGCTGGTGGGGCACATACTGGCACACACCTGTAAGCACAGCACTCAGAAGGCTGAGGCAGGAGAATTGTCACTGCAAGCTCAAGACCAACCTGGGGGCTGCGACAATGAACACAAGGCCAGCCCGAACTGCGCAGCAAGACCCTATCTCAAAGAAAACCAAAGCCAGTTCTATACTTTTTTTGAATTTTAACTAAAAATACATTTTAAAGAGAGAGATGGGCTCTGGGGAGATAGCTCCATGGCACAAGCGCCTGGCTGGCAAGCGTAAGGTCATGAGTTTGAACCCTGGTCCCGCAAAAAAAAAAAAAAAAGAGAGAGAGAGAGAGAGAGAGAGATGAAGCCTGTTATTCTGGCAAATTCACTTGTTTGGCTATGAATATTTGTGAAATATTTTAAAGCTTTCTACATATAAGTTTGTAAACCCTGCTGGTAAATAGTTTTACTTCTTCATTTCCAATTTAAATGCCTTTGCATGTTTTTCCATCTAATTTTCCAAGCAGGACTTCCAATGCTACCTTGAACAGAAATTGTAATACATAGGAGTGGCGCCTTTATATTCTTCTGGCTTTAGGAAAAGCTTTTGGGGCCTTTGCCCAGTCTATAATGGTGTCAAAGTAGGAGGACATGGAATCACACAAAAAAATCAGTTTCATTCCTAAATACTAATTATGAAAAAAAAAAAAAAAGAAATTAACAAGTGTTTCATTTACAACAACACTGTAAAGAATAAATTACATGCAAGGAGGTGAAAGACATATGAAAAACTATAAAAATCTACTGTATGAAAATGAGTATATACAAATACTAAAAACACAATCTGCATCCAAAAACTAAAATTGGTTAATATGCCTAGTATCCATAGCCATGTGTGGATTTAATGCACTTCCCATCAGCATTTAAATTACATGTCTGGAGCAACAGAAAAAATCATTCCAAAAGCTTCTATGTAATAGCCAACACAACCTTGAAGAAGTCTGTACCAGAGAACAAACATGCTCCCATTTTACAATTTATTGTAAACTGATGACACTCAAAATAGTGTGGTAACATCGTGAGGACACACATGCAGGCCAGGGAAATGGAACACACAGAGCCGAGAAACAAGAGAAACAAACTTGTGAACACATGATTTGTGTGGGAAGTCTCTTCAGCAGAAGGCACTGGCAAAGTGGACATCCCTATGTAAAACCCAGCTTGGGCCCTTATTTCAACATACGAAAACAAAATAAAAATGGATAAAACATCCAAACATGTGATTTACAAATACCAGCTTTTGTAAGAAAACATAAAGAAAATTTCTAAGACAGAGGATTTGGTGATATGATTTGGGGTGGGGGGGGGGAGGTGTCATTTTTGGTTGTTTTCTTTAGACAGAATCTTGTTATGTACACTAGGCTGGCCTCAAAAATCATCATTTTTCTGCCTTAGCCTCTTTCATCATTTTATTTTTTTAAAGAATTTTTATTTTATTTTACTGTTTCAGAACTTTTGTTTATTTATTTATTTTTATGGCCAGCTCAGCCTGCCCTGAGGGCAGGGCTGGCGCAGCATGTGGTGCCGGGAATCAAACCACGGTCCCTGCAGCCACCTAAGCTTTCTTAAGCAGGCGCTTTAGACCACTGAGCCATCCTGCCGGGCCCCTCTTTCATCATTTTAAATAAAAATAAAATATAAGCAACAACAAAAAAGATAAAAATTTGGACTTTCTCACAATTAAAAACCTTTGTGTCTCAAAGAATACTATGAACACAGTAGAAAGGTAAGAAGCAAAATGGGAGTAAATAATTGCAAATTATTTGTCTGATAGGAGATTAATATGTAAGATATAAAAAAGAACTTCTAAAAGCTCCACAACAAAAAAACCCAAGGAATTCAAATTTTGCCAACTTAAAAATGGGCACAGAATCAGAAATTAGATGTTTCTGCAAAGATACACATCTAAAGTGTCAATAAACACATGAAGAGAAGTTCTATTTAAAGGTCTGATTTTAAGCCGGGTGTGGTGGCACACACCTATAATCCCAGCACTTGGGAGGCTGAGGCAGGAGGATTGGTGTGAGTTCGAGACCAGCCTGGGCTACAAAGTGAGCTCAAAGCCAGCCTGATGAGACCCTGTCTCAAAAACACCATAAATAAATAAATGAATGAATAAATGCCTGATTTTAAAAATTCATTACCGAAATAGCTCAGTGGTTTAATACCTGCCTGCCAAGCACAAGGTCCTGAGATCAACCCCTGGTATGTATATATGTATATGAATAAATAATTTTTTTAACATGTATCAAAACTTAAAAAAAATACCATATACTAAAAAGAAAAACAGCCCTCCCACATCCAGAAAATAAGTGCTGGTGAAGATGTAAAGCACTTAGGGCTCCTGCAAACTGCTAAAGGGACTGTACAATGATAGAGCTGCTAGTGAGGCTACTGTGTGAATATTCAAAAAAAATTAAAACTAGAATTATATGATGCAATAACTGCACTTTTAGGTATGCACACAAGAAAACTGAAAACATGGGCTTTGTCTATTCCTCCTCAGAACTGCATTATACTGCCAAGATGTAAAAGCAACCAAGGGTTCTTATCAGCGCACAAATGGATAAGTAAAATGTGACATATGCATATTATGGAACACTAACCTTAACAAACTCTATGGTGTGGATGAAACTTGAACATACTATGCTAAATGAAAAAAGCCAACTGATTTATATAAGCTACTTAAAGAAGTTAAATTAGTAATGACAGAGAATAGCTGATACTAGCTGCCAGGGAGAAAAGGGGATGCTATTTAATCAGGTTTAGTTTTGTGTAACAAAACATTCAATAGTTGAAGGTTGTACGAGCCTGCCTGGCAAGTGCAAGGACCTGGGTTCAAACCCCAGTACCGCACGCTGTACCAGCCAGCCCTGGAACCTGCTGGCCACTGAAACTAGGCGTGGGGTGCATGACTGTAAACTCAGCCCTGGAGAATCTGAGACAAGAGGATCACTACAAGTCTGAGCTGCACAGTGAGACTCTGTATCAAATAAGTAAGTTTTTTTTAAAAAATAACACACTGTCACTGAATAGTACACTCAACAATGGTTAATACACTAAATTTTCTGGTAGTATATTTTGCTATACTTAAGAAAATTTTTCTGCTATGAGAGAAAAGCCTGGACTGGTGGCACTTGTTTGTAATCCTAGCATTCGGGAGGCTGAGGCAGGAAGGTTGCTGGGAGATCAAGGCCAGAATGAACTACATTCTGAGACCCTAATTACAAAAACAAAACAAACAAACAAAAAAATGGCACAAAAAGCAAAATATCAAAGAAATTTTTCTTGTGCATATGCTTTTTGCATAATAAGAGAAAATGAGCTGAATCTCTCAGAGTCTATCAATTCTTAAGTTTCTTTTTACTGTTTAGTACTGGCAAATCAACTTGAGTTCTTTACACATGCTAGGCAACTGCTCCATCATTGAGCTACAGCTATTTTGCAATTCAACTTTCAGAGACTCACTGTTCCGTAAGTTTCAAGAAATACTAATCTCAATTATTGTGCATTTTTTGCTATATCACACAATTTTACAGTGCCATACAGCATATGTATGTTGTTAAAATTCAGTAAGTTTATGAGTTTAGAGAATGGTTAAGAATATCAAAAGTGTTTTTAAAAGTGTGGGAAAGGGTTATGAGAGTGTGGGAAGGGTTTAGAAGCCCTTAAGATATATATAAATACTAAAATAAATGTCGCTACTTCACTGATTTTCACTTATTGCATAGGCTGCCTGGAAAGTGACCTCTACGCTATGCAAGGGACCACTGTATATCCACAGTCTAAATATTTTTAGTGGCCTTAGTTTTGACATTAAGAGATTTGTTTCCAACAAAAACAATGTTGTAAAATTATAGCTAATTATTACAGCACATTTCCTTAATAAATTTAAAAATGAGAAATTTGTTGATATAAATTACCTCTAAGACAGGGTTAAAAATTCAGTTTCATTTATTTTTAATGTATTTGGCACAGCTCCGACTCAGTGATCCTCCTGTTTTCAGCCTCCCCAGTGCTGGGATTACAGGTGTGTGCCACCACACCCAGTTTCACTGGCCGGCTTAACACACCTGGGGGCAGGGCCAGTGTGGCAATGTGGTGTTGGGGATCAAAATCCAGTCCCTGTGCTTGCCTAAGCAGATGCTCAGTCCCCTGAGCTATCTTGCCAGCCCTTACTTATTCTTCAACTATGACCTTTAAACATACATGTTGATATTACTGATACTACTACTTCTTACTTTTGAGACTCTTCACACAAAAATTAGACCAAAATCACTTACAAGTTTAATCAGTTTTCAAGGTAAGATCTTGAAAACCAGAAACTATTAATTATGGTTTACATTCTTAAGATTTTACATTAAAAAGGTAAAATATTCATTCCACAATTTTTACTTTATAACTACTTATAGATAAATTATCTTCTCCTTTTCATAGTTTCTCACCAAAACTGCTTTTTTAAATATCATTTTTAACTTTTCAAAATATTTTACTCTAAACATGCTATATTTCTTTTTCTTCCTTCTTATTTTATCTTTTGCTTACATCAATTTTACAGCACGAGGGACTATTCTGGGACTCAACCTGCAGGACTCCAGCACATTAGTGCACAACCACTGACTGGCGCCTACCATCCTTGGGTTAGCTTTTGAACCGGATCTCTTGGTTCTTTCCTTCCTTCCTTCTTAACTTTCTTTCTCTCTTTCTTCTCTTTCTTCCTTTCACAGAACCAGAGACCGACCTCAGGCCCTTGCGCTTGGCCAGGCAAGGGTGTATTCTACTGAGCTATCTCAATAGCCCCTCTTTCAAAAAAACAAAGACTAGTCAAAGAAGTAGGGATATTACATTCTCAATTTGGAAAAGGACTGAAGGTGTAAAAAAAAAATAACTAAATAAAAATTTCATATATGTTATAATAACTATTATAAACTATCTTTTGTATGTAAAAACATTTTTAAAAACCCTGGCTTGGGATTTTACTCAGTGGTAGATAACTTATTTAGCATTCACAGGCCTAAAATCAACTCTAAGCATTACAAAAACAAAACAAAAATAAAACAGTAACAATAAAAAACAAAAATCGCATGCTACACTGACACACCATTTTTACCAAACATTTCAAATGATTTTTTGTTTTGGCTGGCTCAGGCTGCCTTAAGGGCAGCAGGGTAAGGCTTGTGGAGCTGGGGATAGAGCCCCAGTTCCCTGGGGCTGATTGCATTTTCCTGAACAGGCACTTAAACAACTAAGCTAAACCGCAGGCCCCCCAGTGTTTCAAAGAATTTAAGTGTTTCTTTCATATTAAGATTATTTCATCAAACTTACTGCCTACTCAATGAGTACCTGCTAGACAGCCAGAAAAGATAGCAGACATAATGTAATGATCTCAGTTATTATGGTTCTTTCATAAAATTCCTTTTTTTTTGGGGGGGGGGGGCAGGACTGGGGTTCCAACTCAAGATCTTGCACTTGCCAGGCAGGCACTCGCGCCACACAGCTATCTTGCCGGCCCCTAAAACTTTATTTTTTGAAAGAGGATCTCATCATATATTTCAGGCTGATCTTGAACTCACTATGTAGCCCAGGCTGGCCTCAAACTAATAGTGATCTTCCTACCTCAGCCTACCAAGTGCTGCTGGGATTACAAATGCACACCACCACAATCGGATACATTTTCTTAAATACACCATTTCCTGACATTAAGTAATTTTACTCATAACCTGAACATCTACACATTTAACATCTCTCCTCTATAATAAATGACTAACCCATCAAGGAAAATCACGTACTATCCAATGCTTTAGAAACTGTTTCCTCTAGGCTGGGGAGATAGCTCAGTGGAGTAAGTACCTGCCTGGCAAGTGCAAGGTCTCAGTTTGATCCCTGGTACCACAAAAAAAAAAAAAAAGTTTCCTCCATCTTCCAAAGTTTAACTGAAGTTTTTCCACATTGCATATATAAAATATCAGCTACCTATCAGCAACTTTAAATCTAATTCATGTTTCATTTAACTGAATAAACCACTTTTCAACTATGCTGAAAATACACTTAACAAAAAGCTCCATGAAGCTGTTTAACAAAACAGATGCACTGTTTTATAATTAGTTCCAGGCATGCAGAGACTTCAGAGGCAATGTACAATCAGTCCAATATATCTCAATTTATATCCAATTCTTATTTTAAAACCAGTAACTGAAAATCTTTAAAGAAGCAGGAACAGATCTTACCAGTGCAGGCCACTGAATTTGTTTGCTCTTTGATCCCTGAGTCTGACTAGGGTCATTCCTTTTGGCCCAAATTAAGTGGTATTCCACCAAGAAAGTTGAAAAATCTTCATAAACTTTAACCCACTCTCGTTTATCCCAATCAAGATCATCAAATTCCACGTATACCTATGGGAAGAGAAAAAAGAATTTTGTAAGTAATTCAGAGCAATGATAATATGAAACAAGCCATGAAGCTGAATCAGAAAGATATAAATTCATCATTCGTAAATATGAATTTATGTCTCTTTTCACAGAAGAAGAGACAACTGACTTGACACCATGTCCCAAGTACTCATGAGAGTCAACCAGGAGCAGTGGGCCACCAATCAGAGTCAGGGGAGAGGCCCTCTTGAGGTAGTGCCCCACCCATATATGAGAGATGACCCAGGAGTATATTCCCACTTGAGATCCATCCAAGAGTTAGGCCCTACTCCCAAGTGAGAGAACCCACTGGCTCCTGAGGCGGTGCCACACCCATTGTGCAACAGTCAACCTTTGCTGGAGGACTTTAGGAGCACAGTATGGAGCAGCAAAGGCAAAGACGAATAACCAAGCTTGGATGTCCACATATCCTGGTGGTGTGCTTAGGAGGGGGTGGGGGAGGACCTCTGGCTGTCTGCATTAAGTCCAGTAGTCCAGACATTAAATAGGACACACAACCCTAAATATCACACACTTTCTCTTACATGGGAAACCCAAAGTAAAAATAAAGAACAAAAAGCAGATGGATGATGGGAACTACTGAGACATACCTTTCTCAAAGGTGCTGAGATGTGATGGATGGGGAGGGGGGAGGAGAGGACTGGGATGTGATCCCTCCATGTCCTAATATGAAAGGAAGCAAGGGGATCAAAAGATGGATGAACAAAGGAGAAAGTGATGAGAAACTGAACCAAGATTAAGATGTTACGTACATGCACCAACTTCTCACAAATGTAAATGTGCTACACACACATCCTAATAAAATTTTAAAATACTTAAATTTCACTTAGAATTACTTAACTTGACCTTACTTATTTCTGTGTTAAAAAGATAAACCGAAAGCCACTGCTCATCAAAGAAAAGCAATTTATAGAGAGCTGATCAGCACAGGTTAGTCCAATCTCACACCAAAGAACTATACACTAGTAACATGAAAAGCAGAAATTGCAAAATAATTTTTAAAGTAAATAGAGGAGCAAAGTATGGTGGCACACATATATAACCTCAGCTCCTTGGGAGACCAAGGCAAGAGAATTACAAATTCAATACCAGCCTGGGCATTTAAGATTTTCCCATCTCAAAATAAAAAGAGAAAATAAGTAAGAATACAGCTCAAAATTCCTTGGTTCAATCTCAAATATTTCAAAACATAAAAATTAAAATAAATAGGGGTTCCTGAGCCCCTATCAGTGGTAGTGTAAAGCCTGGGTTAAAATCTCTGTACCAAAAGAGAAGAAAAAAAAGGTAAACAGCAAATAATCAGATTTTGCAAATTATGTGGTGTCATAACTACGTTTGTCTCTGAAATGCTAACGTAGCTACTAATATGTAAACTGAATTTAGCTTCATTCTAATACAGTACTACTTACAAAAGGAAGTTACTTGGTAGAACAAGGATGGTTTAATATATATAAATCAATCGACATAATAAACCATATTAACATAATAAAGGAAAAAAGTCACCTTTAATGATGAAAAAAATCATGTGACAAAATTTGGCACTTCCTGATCAAAACGACCTACCCTAAATAGGAAACTACTTCAATGAAAAGCGAGGGAGGGAGAGGAGAAAAGGGAAAAAGTCACAGAATGAAGACCCAGAGATAACACCATACTCAATGGTTGAAGTCTGAATACTTCTCCAAGATTAAAAAAAACGTCAAAAATAGTATGATCTCAAAAACTGAAGCTGGCAATTTTCGATTCTCAAGTCAATTATCATTCAATCATTATCCCTCTTACTCCTACTTTTATTCTTCCTCAGACCTTCCTTAAAGTATCTGTTCAGAGTTGTCTTCCACATTTGATTAGAATTCTGGTGGAGGCAGTATTGTTCTTGCTCATACAAACTTTTCCACCCATTTTCTTTTCCTACATACCTGAAGTATTTGTGTCTCAACTGGAGAAAAAGCAGCTGACAACAGCAATACTGCTGTCTTTTACCAAGATGGCACCATAGGCGAAGAAGGAAGAAAGCCATGCTGAAAGGCATTCACAGCCACAAGAAGAGATAAGAATGTCACCCACCTTCTGCCATCCCAAGACACTGCAGCTACCAAGGCAGCCCAAATACCCTGGAAGAGCGCCCCCAGGAGAAACAAGCTTGACCACATGCCATTATCAAGTTCCCCCTGACCACAGAGTCAGCCATGGAAAAGATCAAGGACAAAAACACACTCGTGTTCATTGTGGATGTCAAAGCCAATAAGCACCAAATCAAGCAAGCTGTCAAGAAGCTCTATGACATCAATGCTGCCAAGGTCAGTACCCTAATCAGGCCTGATGGAGAGAAGAAGGCATATGTTCAACTGGCTTGCGATTATGATGCACTGGATATTGTCAACAAAATTGGGATCATCTAAATTTGAGTCCAGCTGGCTAATTCTAAATACATACTTTTTTTTTCTTATTAAAAAAAGAGTAATAGAGGCTGGGGAGATAGCTCCATGGCACAAATGCCTGCCTGACAAGTGCAAGAACATGAGTTCAAACCCCAGTTCCACAAGAAAAAAATAAATTAAAAAAAAGAGAGTAATAATGTTTGTGCTGACTCCTCTTGACTCTTAAGTCCATTTAAAAGGATGCAAAGGACTCGGGATGGACACCTGAGCACAGAGTGAGTTACACTGCTGAAGAATAACTCTGACACATAGGACAGGGTGGCATTCCCCTCTTAGTGCAATTGAAGTCTGCTCAATAGCATGAAAGGTTGTTATATCATCTCTCATTGCTGATTGTTTACTGCACATACAACTCTCAACAAATAGTTGAGGTAAAAAGTAGGTAGTGCCTTGCATTCTTAGTACATCAGTTCCCACGATGAACCGCCCACACTATCACAGATAAGTTTTTCTGTAGGGCCTGAGTCACTGACATAGCGTTACTGTTTATGGGTATGAGATGGGGCACAGGTTGAGAGTACACCATTTCTTTGCAACAGTCTGCGAACTCATAAAAGTTGGGTAGATTAAACTTAATCATAGACTCCCTTGTATTAATTTACTTCTCATTCACCTACATTGGCTGGTCTATGTGCTTTGTTTCCTGCCTTCCTAGATTACAAGGTCATAGAAGACAGGGATTAGTAAGCCTTTACATTTTTTTGTAAATCTAAGGAGGGTCACAAAGAAAAATGCCTGGCAAGATTTTGTTTCTGTTAGCAAACTCTGCACTGGGTCACAAATACAACCAGAGCCATCTTTCTCACATAAGTATGTTCATCTTTGCCAAAAATCATAAAACACATTAAAGTTCATCAATCAAGGTATCACTGATGTGATTATCATAAAATGAAGATCATACAAGAAGAAGGTCTGGCAAGGCCAGCCAAATACCTTAGCAGATTAAAGTGCCAGGCCTGTTGTGCTGGCCCCACCCCCAGGGCGGGGTGAAAGGTAAGTGAGACTGGGTGGCATGGTGGCTCCCACTTGTAATCCCAGCTCTTGGGAGGCTATAAACAGGTGGATCACTATGAGTCCAATCTAGTAGTGAGATCTTTGAACATCCTGTACATCTTTCCCTAAAATACAAAAAAGTCTTAAGCAATGTAAACATAGATAGGCAGCCATTAAGAAAATACTATATTGCTGAAAAAACAAAAACAATTACTATATAATTCAGCTATGGCAGTGGTTCTTAACCTTTCTAATGCTGTGACCCCACAATACAGTTCCTCATGTTGCAGTGACCCCAAACCAAAAAATAATTTTGAGAAATATTTAATACTAATTTCAATAAATAACATTTCACCATGGCATAGCATGGGTTTAAATATGTATTTTCCGATGGCTTTAGGCGACCCCCGTGTTTTGGTTGTTTGACCCCGCCAGGGTCGCAATCCACAGGTTGAGAACTGCTGAGCTATGGCATTATTGGATATATATGAAATGAACTCAATATATCCAAGAAATACTTGCATGTCTATGTTTATTGCAGCACTGTTGACAAAAATCAAGATATAGAATCAACCAAAGTATTCATCAACTAAAGAACAGGTAAAGAAAAGGTGGTATTATACAATGGCATATAACTTAGTCACAAAAAAAGAATGAAATCCTGTCATTTACACCAACACAACTACAACCAGAGGGCACTATGTTAAGTGACTCAAGCCTGACAGAGACAGGTATCACATGTTTTCACTTATTTAAGAGAATTCACAGAATTTAAGAGAGCTGAATTCATGAGTAGGGTTACCAGAAGTAGGAAAACAGGTTGAGGAGTGTGGCATGGCACAACTATGAAGGGGAACAACATGCTGGTATTCTGGTGCAATTCAGGGACTACGGTTCATCCCCATTTATTGCCTACTTTATTAAAAAAAAAAAAAAAGAATTCAAAAGTTTACAGTAGCAACCTTTAAAACGTAAGATGAAATGTCAATCTTATTTCATCATTCTTCATTAGGCATATGTATCAAATTATCACACTTGCCAATAAATGAATTTAAAACACTGTAATCAAAGAAAACTGAGAAAAACTGCAAAATTACAAATTCATATCATCATCGTAGAAGGATTAAGAAAACATAAACTACTGAGACTTTTTTACGTAACACAGTAACATTTTTACAACATCCAATTGATACCCATCTTAACATACACTTGGCAGATGAAAAGATAGGAGGCAATCCTACATGGCGTAGAGGCTATAAACTGACACATATCCACAGCCATCTTATTTTAGGAATTTGCACACAATACTACCTTCCTTGATCCAGAACTCACTCAGAGTTCTTCATTGTCATGCACATAGCATGACAGGAACAAGCAACCATGTCATTGCAAGGCCTAAACAGTTCCACGGATTTAAACACTAAGGTAAAGATCCTCAATATCAACAAAGTATGGGACTGGGAAAGGCTTTTTTTTTTTTTTTTTTTGCAGCACCAGGGATTGAACTCAGGACCTTGTGTTTGCCAGGAAAGCATTTATTCTAGTGAGCTATCTCCCAGCTTTCCTGGTTGGGAAAGGCTTTTGATACTTGAAAATAGATCAAAAAAAATCAAACAAAAACAACAACAACAAAAACAAAAACCCAGACAACAAAAAGAGGTACAATGAAGACGGATATTGTCTTCCAGCTTAAATAATACTCACTTTGGAAGTAGGTGGTTCAAAAACAAGGGAATAATTACAAAAAGTCAAAATTTTGGACTACCCACCCCCCATACACTTTGGACTTTTTCATTAGGTATAAAAAAGATACTCTCTGGAGAACACTGAGCACCACCAATTATGTAGCTCCAACAGAAGACCAGAACTAACTCTTCTGACAAGAACAGTGACAGAAGAAAAGGTGTCACCATTAATTAGAATATGCAATCTACATGACAAATTACAATTCAAGTTTTAAAGTTGTTTCCTTTGTGGTACAATACATAACAAAGAGTTTGTCTTCTGTTGTGCAACCATCACCACTATTAGTGAAACCTTTCCATCATTCTTTTTTTTTTTTTGAGACAGGGTCTCGCTATGCAGTTCAGGCTGGCCTTGAGCTCACTTTTGTAGCCCAAGCTGGTCTCGAACTCACACCAATCCTCCTGCCTCAGCCTCCTGAGTGCTGGGATTACAGGCATGCGCCACCACACCCGGCTCTTTCCATCATTCTTAACAGAAGCCCTTTAATACTTAAGCAGTAACTCTGTATATCCCTCCCCAGCCCTTTGGTAATTAATCTGTATGTCTCTATAAATTTGCCTACCCTACATTTTTATGTAAGTAGAATCATACAATGTTCCTTTGTGCCTGGCTATTCTGTAGCATGTATCAGAACTTCATTCATTTTCATAGCTAGTTAATACTCTGTTGCATGGATAAATTCAATCTACTCACTGATCTGTTGGTTTTCATCTGGTTATTTTTACCTTTGGTTAGTATAAAAATGAAGCAATAAGAATTATTTCTTTGAGTTCTTGCTCTTAATTCCTTTAGGTATATCATTTAGCTGATGAGGTGCTCAATTGTATGGTAATTTTACATTCATATATTTGAAGGACAGAGGCCTCACCATTTTGCATTCCCACAATGTACCAGGTTACAATTTCCTCCACACCTTTGTGTACATTGTGATTTTTTCCACCTATTAATATAGCCATTCTACCAAACAGGATACAACCCTTTAATAAGCAACTTTGCTTTAAAGCATAATTCCATAAGGAAGCTCCATATACATTCAGATAAGAACTGGATATTGCCACAATGACAATTACAAATTAAATTGCTATTATTTGCATGTAAGTTTAGTTTAAAAAGTGCTAAAGAATTCTCACACAGGTAGGGGCCCAGCGGGATGGCTCAGTGGTCTAAAGCGCCTGCTTGGGAAAGCTTGGGCGGCTTCAGGGACCCTGGTTCGATCCCCGGCACCACATGCTGCACCAGCCCTGCCCTTGGGGCAGGCTGAGCCGGCCACAAAAATTAGTGACTAAACAAAGGTTCTGAAACAAGATAAATAAATAAATAAATAAAAAGAATTCTCATACAGGTAATCATCTTCCATGAAACATTACCACATACATCTGATAATTTCATTTTTATCTGATTATGGTTATAAAAGTAATGCTTTAGGAGTACATACTTGACACCAGGCACATATGTCATTAAATCACAATCACTCTGTAAGACTAGCAGTATTAATAACAGTGAATAAAGTAATACAAAGAACAACCAAGTCAACAGCCAAAAAATGCTAATATAGTACTTGAATAGTGTACCAGATATCACTCACACACACACACACACACACACACACACACACACACACATACACACCCTGTAAGTTAATAACTCTGTAACTTAAGTACTATTATGATCAACTTTTTCATATGTGGACAGTGAGGTTCAGAGAAATTACTTACCTAGAGACAAACAGCTAACAATGAAATGAAGAGAGAAATCATTACAATGGATCCTAGGAGGCCTAGAAACCACATGTTCTGCTGATAGCATAGCATGTGAATTACTAAAACTGAATACAGATTTCTGTATGACTACCTCATTCATTTGTGATCCACTGGTAGATCGTACACCTAAAACAGCCCTTACAGTGAGTCTCTAAGTTAAATTTGGTAGAGAGCCATTAAAATAAGAAGGGTCAAAGAAATGCTATAAATAATAAGGTCAAATTTTCCTCCTACCAACTACTAGGGATTAAACTTATGGCCTTCCTGATGAACTGTACCATCAGTCTTTTTGTCTGTTTCCTTTTTAAAACCAGCCTCTTTAAATTGTCCAGGTTGGGATCAAGTGCAATCATGCCTCAGCCTCCTGAAGTGGTAGGATCCTGGTATGATCCACCATGCTTGGCTCCAAATTTGATTCCCATACCAGTGCTGCTCATAGTTTCTCTGTACAGACTATTTACTTAAGTAATCCGTTTACAAGACTACAAAGTGATCACTCTGAAGGTAGAGAGGCAGAAAACTGTTGCGGTTTCAAGCTAGCCTGTGCTACACAGTGTGTTCAGGATCAGCCTGACCACATAACAAGATGCCTCAAAAAACAAAACGAAACAATACAACACAAATGAAGGAACACTTACAGCAGCTTTTTTCACAACTGGCGAAATATGAAAGGAACCAACATGTAAAAAGATGAAGATATAGTATATTAATATAGTGGTAAATGGACTATTAGGCCAAAAAAAGCACAGGAAAACCTATACACATATTGCCAAGTGAAAGTGGTCAGCATGTAAAGAGCATATATGGCTCTAACTATGAAATATTTGGGAAAAGACAAAACAATAAAACACGGTAAAAATGTCAATAATAGGCTGTGATTTCTAGAGAGGCGGTGTTATGGTTTATGTCTAGTTGTTCCCCGCAAAGCCTCATGCAATCATGGGGCTGGGACTTCTAGAGTTCGCAACTAATGATCTACTGGGGTTGTGTGTTTTAGTACTATGGGACTATGGGTCTGAGTCCTTCTGAGATTATGGGTGGGGCCTAAGGCAGATAGGCTGAGGCAGAGAGCCTGAACACAATATAAAGAGAGACAGACAGACAGACTTTTTTGGTTGCTCTCTGCTTCCCTGGTTATTCTGTTGCCTCTGTAGCCACTGCCTGCTGTTCCGCCACCATGAACTGCTGGTCTCTGCCATGTGCCTCTCTGCCTTGGAGTCAGCTGAGTATGGATTGAAACCTCTAGTAACTGTGAGCTAAAGAAACCTTCCCTTCCTTCATTTTGGGTGTCAGGTATTTATCCCAGCAACGACTGAAAAGTAACTAAGTTCGAGAGGAAGAATTACTTCAAGTACATGAGATATTTTTAGACAATGGAACTGTGCTGCACAATATTGCAACGATATACACAATAGTATGCATTTGTCAAAACCTGAACTACAATATATAAATATCAAACCTTAATATAAGTGTTGGCTCATAGATTGAAACAGGGCAGGCCAAGTAAAATAGCTCAGCAGATTTAATGGACCTGAAAACAGGCGCAGGGGACAGGGTTCAATCCCCAGGACTGCTGTGCTGGCCCTGGCCCCAGGGCGCACTGACAAGACAGCAACTGACATTGGGCATGGTGGCATGTGCCTGTAATTCCAGATCTTCGGAGGCTGTAAAAAGATGGATCACTTTGAGTCCTAACTAGTAGTGAAACCCTGAACACCCTGTAGATCCCTCCCCTAAAATACATACATACATACATACATACATACATACATACGTACAAAAAAAGGCTGAATTACCACATCAATGCAAAACATTACTAATATGATAAACTGAGAAGATGAAGGAGATACAATGTACAGGAACTCTGTTGTTTACTTAATTTTGGCTGTGAACCTAAAACTGTTCCTTTCAAAAAATTTTACCAATTAGGGACCAGGGATATAGCTCAGTGGCTTAGCACCTGTCAAGCAAGTATGAGGCCAGGAGTTCAAATCCCAGTACAAAGGAAAATTACTAATTAAAGAAAGGTCTAGTAGGGTTTTGTTTAAGGGCTGCAGTGTGACACTGAAGAAAGGAATTACTGAAATGAGGGCAGGAGAGGGAGTGGGGTAAAGAAACAGATCTATGTACATAAGCAGGATGGTTTGGACAACTGTACTGCTGAATTCTGCTGGTCTGTGGAAAGGAGCAGTTCATGCTTAATTTGTTTTGTCTTCTTTTTTCCAATTCTTTTTCCTTTTTCTCTTTTCCTAATTTCTCATTTTGCACACACATATCTGGTAATATGAACAACTAATTTGAAGGCAACACTATGCAATACAATAGTTATTGTGAAATTCACATATTTCCTTTAGTGAAATTCTGTATCATTTTCTCTTTAAAAAATAAATTGGAAAAAAAAATAGTTCCTTAACCAGAAAAAGGACTTGTAACTGGTTTATATACTAAGGGTAAAAAAAAAAAAAAAATGAGGTTGGAAGGGAACTAGCAACTTATAGCTCAGTGGCTAGCACATTTACGTTTTCTAGGACAATAAAAAAAACTGTTTACTATTTAAAAAATACAAGGGATACACAGGGTACAAAAACACTAAAATCCAATCAGCTTACAATAAAATATATATTTAGTCACAGCACCCTTCACAGGGAGATGTAGAAACAAATTACTTTGCTTACAAAACTAAAAAAATAGGGGCCCGGTGGGATGGCTCAGTGGTCTAAAGTGCCTGCTTGGGAAAGCTTGGGCAGCTGCAGGGACCACAGTTCAATCCCTGGCACCACATGCTGCGCCAGCCCTGCCCTCTGGGCAGGCTGAGCCGGCCATAAAAATGAGTGAATAAACAAAGGTTCTGAAACAATAAATAAATAAATAAATATTATTTATAATAATAATAATAAATAAATAAATAAATAAATAAAATTAAAGGGAAAAAAAAACTAAAAAAACAGAATCCAGGGGTGTCTCAGGTACTCTTGTTGTTGGGACAAATACCCAGCACCCAATATGAAGGAAGGAAAGGTTTACTTAGCTCATCGTCAGTGGGGAATTCAGTCCATACTCAGAGCAGCACAAAGAAGAGAGCAACCTTTGTGGCAGCTCAAAGAGCAGAGAGCACAGAGCACAAAGGAGAGGGGCAGCGGCTCAGGCAGCTAGCCTGCCTCTCTCTCCTCCTTACATTGTAAAGCAAATTACTTGTCCCAAGGTAGGAATGGCATACACACCCACAATAATCAATCACAAACTCCAGAAGCTGCCCCTGACTGCATGAGGTTTTTTGGGGGGGATGAGGGTACCTATACACTAACCAAAAGAGGCTACCAAAATTGTAACTGCCTTTGCTTTTTTTTTTTTTAATTTTATTTATTATTTTCTTTCTTGTTTCAGAACTTTTATTTGTTTATTCACTCATTTTTATGGCCAGCTTAGCCCACCCCAAGCGCAGGGCTGGCACAGCATGTGGTGCCGGGGATCAAACCGCGGTCCCTGAAGCCGCCCAAGCTTCCCCAAGCAGGGGCTTTAGACCACTGAGCCATCCCGCTGGGCCCCTGCCTTTGCTTTTTCTTTCCTCAGCACTGGGCTTGAACCCTGGGGTCTTACACAGGCTAGGTAAGTTCTCTACCACTGAGCTACATCCCTGTTCCTTGCCTTCACATTTTCAAGCAGTTCCACAAATGGATTTTCTATCCTTATTACATAAAGGACCTAAAGCTACAATCCTGGAAGTATCTGATGTATTTCCTATTTTGATCTTTCTTACATAAGCCAGCTTTTCTGCAATGGGGTGGGGGGAACAGCAAACATTTCCAAGAACGTGTAAAAGACAACTTGGGAAAAATTAGAATGGTTTTGGACTCAACTTAAGGTCAAAAGAAATGAAATGTAAAGTCTAAATGGTATGCTCAACCTATGTTCTAACGGGCTGTGATTAGAAATCTAACAGCTTGGGAGTGGCCGTTTATAATTCCCTTCCTTACTCCTGGAGGTAGACAGACAGACAGACAGACAGACAGACAGACAGACAGACAGATGTACATAAAGTATGTAACATGAATACAACATAGGGCTGGAGAGACAGCTCAGTGGAATAAGTGCTTGCCTGGCAAGCTCAGGGTCCTGAGTTCAATCCCCAGTACCACAAAAAAAAAAAAAAAAAAAAATGAATACAACATAATGTCATCCTCCAATGACCACAGCAATTCAGTTATCTAAAATGTTCAACAAAGATGACTGGTTCTAGATTTTAATCAAGTTTTATTCAAACAGCAGCTATGCCAACACCACAGTAAAGTATTTCAGATGGGGAAAAACATGCAAGTATATATACAAGATGGCTCAGGCAACTGTACTAAAAATTTCAACCAGTATTTTGAAAATAACAGTGTATGTGTAGAATTTTCACTATGACTAACTGTATGCTCATATCTGAGATCTAAGCAACTACACCAAGGACAGCAATGTGTAATACAAAAATCATGCTTGAATACTTGTCATCTTGATCTTCTAAATGTGTATATGTCATATCAATTATTATTATACTCTCTTCGAAATAAAATTTTAAAACATACAAAAAAAAAAAAAAGCAAAAGGGACAAGAACAAAAAATTAAGATTGCTGGAAAACAAGCAGCAATATGCAATTATATGTCCAATCTTACATAACTATATCTGTTAATCTGAGCAACAGATTTGATAATAAAAACAGGTAATATATCAACCACTGTTAATCAGCTCTTCTTGTTCTAAAAATATATAACACGTATTGTTATATATTACCATTTCTGTCACTGCATCTGATTTTTTTTTTGTTTGTTTTTTTTGCTCTTTTCGAGAAAGGGTCTTGCTGAGCAGTTCACACTGGTCTTGAGCTCACTTTTGTAGCCTAGGCTGGTTTTGAACTCACACCAACTCTTCTGTCTCAGCCTCCTAAGTGCTGGTATTACAGGCCTGTGCCACCATGCCTAGCTTGATGTTTGTTCTTGATTTTGTTAACTTTTCAAAATGAAATAATAAAATTAAATTTTAAAAAAACTTCAGATGAATTAAGTGCTGATATGTTTTTGAAGTCTCAAACTCCAGGTAGCTGAAACATGGTCTCACTATGCAGTTCAGGATGGCCTTGAGTTCACTTTTTGTAGCCCATGCTGGTCTCAAATTCACACTGATCCTCCTGCCTCAGCCTCCCAAGTGCTGTGATTACAGGCGTGTACCACCACACCCAGCTCACTTTCCATTATATTCTATAATGACACTCTCTTTAGACCTTGGGTTGGGAGGGAAAACTTAATGTGTGTAAATGCCCAAACAAGATATTGAATGTACTGATAATTGGCTGGAAGTGTAAAAGCACTAAAAGAGAGACTGATTCTGATTAACTTTTGTCAGACATGAACTTGTCCCTGGAGTTTTTAAGTTTCTTTCTGCTAGTTTAAGTTTTCAATACCTAAGTTTTCAATACCTCATCAATACCTAAAAACATCTGACCATGGTATTTAGAATATCTTGTACCAAAGACTTACTGTAGTAATGTGTCATTTTGGAGGTTTACGCTGCCTAGAATCTACTTGAAATATTTATATTTGAAGTGGTTTTATATTTCAGAGGATCCTACTGATCATGAATATTTATAATAAAGACAGATGACTCTTGGTGATCCCAATGGCATTATCTGACCCCTCACAAGTAACACAACAGAACCACAAAGAGATATAATCAATGACTTCTTTGGGGGGTAGGAGTATGAAACATTTTAATCCTACCTAAGAAGCATTCCAAGCATTCACAACTACAAGAGTTTCCCTCTGGAAACTTTTTGATACATTATAATGCATCAAGGCCTTCCTCATTAGAAATTACTTTGCAATCAATAATAGAAGTCAAAAGGACTAAATACAGACAACAAAAAGCTGCTTCTCCTCATTGTCACTCATGGTGTTTTGTACGCTGTGCTGAAGAGTGAACCTAGCACAGCTTCAAGCATCCAGGCAAGTGTTTACCACAGTTTAGGATGCTAACAAAGTGCAATAAACTAGCTGGCATATAAACAAAATTTATTTTTCGCAGTTCTGGAAGATGAAATTCTGAGATCAGAGAAACAACATGACTAACTTCTAGTGAGGATGTACTTCCTAGCTCAGAGACACAATCTTTCCCTGTAACTGAGTTCTCTAACATTCATCTGTCCCTCCACATTTCTGCTTTGAAAAATTAAACGTGGGAATAGAAACAGAGGTGAGGGAAAAAACTGGAATAACTGGCAACCAGAGTATAAAAGACTATGCAAAAACCATATGATACACAACTGCTAATATAAATTCAGTGAAAGGACAAAGCATTGACAGAACAATGTATTCTAAAATGAAATGATGATAAATGCTGTATCCCCAAAAGCCGAGGGTCAAAATGTTTTGTCTCAGTTACCTTAAGGAAGACAGCCCAATTTTTAGGACGAGAAAAGCTAGTGACACCTTTTCACACTAGGCACAAGGGGGCACTACAGCACAGTGTAACATATAAAGTATGTTCTATGATACACCTGAGTACTTGGGGAAAAGAAGGACACAGGAGGTGAAGAAAAAGAAAAAGGAAGGGGAGAAAAAGAAAACAAGTGGTTGGTATACATATTGTAAATTTCAAACACGCTTTCAGTCGAAATGCATAGATCTTCAAGTAACATTGAATTTCTCCTATTAACCTTTGTTAATAAGAATTCTGATCTCACATTTGATCTACTGTGCTTTCCCACATCCGCATGCCTGTACTAGGGTCCAACTCAGGTCCTTGTGTAAACTAGGTAAGTGCTGTGTGTCAGTAAGCAATACCCACAACCCAAATAATGCTTGAATTTAGTAACTACAATATTTTGATTAAAAAAAATCAGTATTTGTCATCTTTCAATCTATTACTCACCAGAATAAGTTCACAAATCTATATTTATGTAGAATGTTAAATCATTGACTATAGGAATATAAAAAGCTACTTTGTAAAAATATTATTGTATTTTATTTAAACCTCATTTATTTGCATTATGGCCGGCTCAAACTGCGCTGGGGGGTGGGGCTGGTGCAGCATGTGGTGTCAGGGATGGAGCTGCGGTCCCTGCCCTTGCCTCAACTTTCCTAGGCAGGAGCTCAAAATGCTACTTTTTTTTTTTTAATTAATTAATTTATTTATTTTTTATTATTTTTATTCTTGTTTCAGAACCTTTGTTTATTGACTCATTTTTATGGCCGGCTCAGCCCGCCCGAGGGCAGGGCTGGCGCAGCATGTGGTGCCAGGGATCGAACCGCGGTCCCTGAAGCCACCCAAGCTTCCCCAAGCAGGCGCTTTAGACCAGTGAGCCATCCCGCCAGGCCCCTCAAAATGCTACTTTTAAAAAATCTAACTTTAGGGCCCGGCGGGATGGCTCAGTGGTCTAAAGCGCCTGCTTGGGGAAGCTTGGGCAGCTTCAGGGACCGCAGTTCGATCCCTGGCACCACATGCTGCGCCAGCCCTGCCCTCGGGGTGGGCCAGGCCAGCCATAAAAATGAGTGAATAAACAAAGGTTCTGAAACAAGAAAAAAATAAAATAAATAAAACTCTAAAAAAAAAAAAAATTTAACTTTACATAAAACTTGTATTACTCAGACATCACAATGGATTCTCATGTATTCATCATTACCAGGCTATACAATTTTCAACTCACTGCTAGTCCTGTTCCAACTTTTACAGTTTTATCTACAACTACATATGAGCAGCCAGTAGCTACATTTCCCAGGTTGAACATTTTAAATTTGCTCAAACTAAGATCCAAACAAGGTTCACATATTGTAATCAGCCGACAGGCTTCTTAAATCTATTTTGAAACAGTTCACTTTTACTTTTTCTCCTGTAATTTTATTGTTAAAAAAATTCAGAGCCATTGTTTCATATAGCCTTCAATTATCTGTATTTGCTACTTCTCTGCATCATTTTAAAACATGTATATTTACTCTTGTATTTCCTTTAGTTACTAAAACTTAAGAGTCATCAAATTCAGGATTAAAAATAGAGAAAACTATCCTTCATAGTGCTGTGCTATACTGCATTTTTATTCTACTAGTAGTCCATGGTGATTACTCTCTATCCTGTACTTCACTGACAGCTTCTACATCATGATACTCTAACTCTTATCATTTCTCACCCCTCACTACCTGGAGTGTATCTATTAAGGAAAATTCCCTCTCATGAAATCTTTGGTTTCTCTGAGGTTACAATAGGAAAAGCAGTATAAATGTTTGATTTCTATGAATTTCTGATATAATAATGAGTTGGCGTCATTGTTTTCTAGAATAGTGGAAAAGGAGTGTTTGTTTTATAAGTGAGGGATCATTACTCACTCTGGAATTGAAACAAATGTGATTATGCTTCATAGTGCTACAGTATTAGCGTGTTTTTCTATTGTTTAGCGTCCACGGCCTCAGACATGCCAAGCACACGTTTCCACAACCTGCATCCTCACCTCTGCCATTGGATGTTCTGATCTGAGAGGTGTTCGGTCCTTCAGACAGAGCTTTCATAATCTCTAAGCTGCTTCCTTGCTTCTGGCATAACAGTTTGTCCCATGGCTACCCTGTCCATCTCCAGCCTAAAAAGCTACCCTGTCCATCTCCAGCCTAAAAAGAAACCCTAGGATTCTCTTCAGTAAGAAACAGCGCCCAGCACCAGACAGACACGACAGGTGCTGGTTACGCCTGACACGCTCACTTTCAGTGGTCAGAGACACTATGGGGCGACACAGCTCACTTTTTTTTTTTTTTTTTTTTTTTTTTTGTGGGACTGGGGTTCAAACTCACGACCTTGCACTTGCCCAGCAGGCACTTGTGCCTCGGAACCATGTCCCCAGCTCCCTCACAGCTCACTTTTTAGCTTCACTGATCTTTTACATCTCCTTGTCATTTCTCCCATACTGACAATCCTGTTCTGTAATATCAACACAATCTCATCTGCTTTGTCACACACAAACACCAATATTATGGTTAATGAAAATCATATAAGGCTTTTCCCCCACTCCTTCTTTATCCTTAGGTATGATATACTAGCCATGCATATTTAAATTACTATGTTTTAAAGTCACTTGAGACAGTTCATTGCTATGGATATGTAGCTTAGGTGCATTTCATTTTCCTTTTTCTTTCAGAGTTTTTATTTCAAAAATTTAGAATATGTGAAACACACAGTTCAAACTACATATAAAAAATGTATTTGGAGCCATTTAGTGGTTTTGTTTCTGTGCCTTACAGTGCTAACTACAGATCTTAATTTTAAAACATTAAAGTAGAAACAGCATGTATAAGACTCAAAATATATCTGGCCAAATAACACACTTCACTGCAGTATCTTGTTTTATACAAGATTATGTTTACAACTGTATGACATGTCATTTGGTATGTCAGCCACGTTTTTATTCAATCCGAACACTACTAACATATATACTTGTATTGTTTTAGTCTTTTACTATTGCAAATAGGGATGAAATGAATAGCCTGAAACTGGACTATTTAGCATTTTTTCTGTTTTGGGAACATACTACTTCTAAGACTGTAATTTCCCACACGAATGGATAATGAATATTTATTTTTGCTAGGGGCAGGGCCAGTGCAGCACGTGGTGCTGGGAATCAAACCCTGGTCTCTGTGTTTTTCTAAGCAGGCACACAGTCCAGGGAGCTATCTCGCCAGCCCTCTCAATGCTATTCTTTTCTATTTCTTTAGATTTGCTTTGTGTCCTAGTATATGATATTCCTTGATGACCATAGCTCTAAAACATTTGGACAAATATGCATCATGAAGCTATCAGTCTAATTATAAAGTATTTATTATGGTCTGAATGTTTGAACCTTTAAAATTCATTGAAATCTAAGATCTATTGTGAAAATATTACGAGATAGGACTTTTAAGAAGTGAGATTAGTGCCCTTATTTAAAGAGAGAGAGAAAAAAAAAAAAAGCCTTCAGTCAGCCAACTACACTCTATAAAGATGCCCTCTACAAACTAGAAAGTCAGTCTTCACTAGAATTTATCAGCCAACCTCTTGATCTTAGGAGAAATAAATTATTTTGTTTGTAAGCTACTAACTTCTAGAGGATTTGGACAGCAGCTATAACTAATACAGTATTAATCAAGTCAAGGTGATTTATAATTTTTCAGTAGTTTGTTTTTTATCATTTGCTCTACCAACTGCTAAGAAATGGGTGTTTGGAATGGAAATGGAATCAGTTTTATCCTGTTAGGTCTTCTTTTCAACACTGTTTAATATGTGAACACAACAGATTTTAGCCTAGGTATTTCTTCCCTAATACAAACCCTTATCAGCAAAGTCTTCACCCCCCATAAATTATGAGGTTAATTATTCTAACTACTACTAAAAAAAAAAAAAAAAACTATCCCAAATTTGAGTGTGCCTTGGAAATCCACCCCCCCCCCCATCTACACAGCTGTTTCTTTCCCCCATCTTTCTGTAGTTTCTTAAAACTTCTGGGCCAGCAGCCCTCAGTTAGAGCTTAAATGGACCCCCTCCAGAGCTTGCTCTCTTGGTACCTTATTCTTGGCCTGCTGTCATGTCTTCTGAACTCTGCAGCCTTGGCCACCACAGATTCCTAGTTTTCACCCCTAAAGTCGCAGAATCTGCTCAGCTGCATACAGCTTCCCTCAATGAGAAGTGTGACTTACTGTTCACCAGGTGCAGTACTTAAGGGTTACTGGGATACAGTTCTTACTCTGAAGGATAATTACAGTCACATTTCAAAAGGGCAACAAAAATAAGTAACTATACCAAATGATGTAAAAATATTACCATTATACCACTTAAAATTTAAGTCTACACACATTTTCTTATTTAGTTTTAGCAACTCTATATAATCTGATGAACATTAAGTACTCTTTCTAGCTAAGAAGTCAGGTGGCTAGAAAAACTAAACAATCTATCCAACATCTCATGGAACTAGAACTCAAACATAAGTCTACTTTTACAATACCATACATGGATCCAAGAGAAACATTAGTTGAACAGAATGGATAGAAGACTAAAACATAAGAGAGTTTCTAACTGTGCTTGGTGGCGCATGCCTGTAATCCCAGCACTCTGGAGGTTGAAGCTGAACGATTGCCATGAGCTTGAGGCCAGGCTGAACTACATAGCAAGACTGTAGTGGGCGACAACCAGTGGTCACCTTGTAACACCCAGCTGAACTGAAGCAGCACGGTGCTGGGTGTGGAAGGCCCACCTGAGAATTGCTGCCAGCAACATGAAAGTTTTCAGTTAAATAGACCTGACTAATTCTAGTAAGAAATGGGGGGAGATATTCCTCATGAAAATATGCGCTATGGTAAAAGCATATTTACCTTCCAGGGCCTAACGTATATTAGGATCTTTATAAATATCAGTGGGCTAAATAAATGAAGGGTGTGTGCAAGGGAAACAATGCAGGTAACATCATTTTCTGGTATCAGGTTTTAGAGGATATGTGTTAAACATGGAAGGAGAAACATAAATAACAATGTGTACAAATTAATATAAATCTTCTAATACCATCAAAATAAACTAAATTTTATATACAATGCAAAAGCAAACCAAATAGAACCACTGACTACATCAATGTAAGAGATGAGCAAAGAAACAAGAATACTACATGGAAAAGATGGTGTAATATTAACAGATGCAGAAAGAATAAAGGACTACTCACACCTCCTGTTCTGCATCCACCTTCTCCACCAAGGAGAATTGAATAGAAAACTGGAGAAGGTAGAGGAGACATACTTAAAAAGTAAATGAAGCTGAAATGAGAAAAGATGAAAGTAAGAGAATACCTACCAGGGATCAAACTCATGACCTTGCACTTGCCAGGCAGGCACTTGTGCCACGGAGCTATTTCCCCGGCCCCTTATAGCTACTTCTTAAGTTAGTTTTTGTCTACAGAGCCTATATAATCACAGCCCTGAATCCATCTCTAGTATATTCAGAACAAACAGGAATGACACTTTTTTTTTTTTTTTTTTTTTTGTTTTTTTTAT
>PVJA010009965.1:0-58786 GCA_004027025.1 Myocastor coypus
GGGCTCCCTAGGTGGCTGAGGTTCCATAGCGACTGAAGGAAGCAAGTCCCTCCTGCCCGAGAGTTTGTACTTTCGTAGTGAAGACAAAATAAACAAGGCAAGCGAGTGACCTAAACGCCATGAGAGATCATGACAATGGTTAAGGAGAAAAGAAGCATCGGCCGAAAGGGAATACTGAGTAACGTGCCCTCTAATCTTAGTTGTCAGCTTCACTAGATTAAGAGACTGCTGCACGGGCCCGGCGGGATGGCTCAGTGGTCTAAAGCGCTGGCTTGGGCGGCTCCAAGGACCGTGGTTCGATCCCCGGCACCACATGCTGTGCCAGCCCTGCCCTTGGGGCGGGCTGAGCCGGCCATAAAAATGAGTGAATAAACAAAGGTTCTGAAACAAGAAAAAAATAATTAAAAAAATAATAATAATAAGAGACTGCCGCAGAGAGGACGGGCCTGTGAGCGCACTGCCCCTCCTCACCCCCCGCCCGTGCCTGAGCCCAATGGGGCCTGGCTGGATGCAGGGGCTCCTGAAGGGCTCAACCCCGAGGACTATGGCCGCTCCCTGGCCGCTGCCTCCCTGGCGCGCGCATTCTGCCCGGGCTGGAATGGATCGCACAGCTTCCTGTTCTGCACCCATCCGCCCGTGCTTCTGTTGGGCAGAAACCCCTGAGGCTGTGCGCTGCAGCAAACTCGTGTCCTTTAAGTCTCCTGTGTCAGCAGTGGAAAGGCGTACTAACTCGGGGAGGGGGGCTTTTAGTGATGATTCCTGGTGGGAAAAAATCTTCTGAAATCTGGAAGAAAGGAGGAGCAAGCTATGTAAATATCTAAAGGAAGAGGCAATTCAAAGAAGAGGGTCCCCACAGGGCAAAGGCCTTGAGAGGGAACGGGCAGTGGAGCGGTGCTGTGGGGGTCACATCGAGATTTTAGCTCTTACCTTGAGTGGTAGGGATGCCCTGGTGTGACTTTTAACATAGAGTGACATGACATGACCTGCACTTTGGCAGGACGTCTCTGGCTCTGACCTTGTAGGTGGGCAAGAGGACAGAGGCACTAGTGACAGTCCAAGGAAGAGACAATGGTGACGGTGGGTGGCAGGAGGTGGCCAGGCTCTCTACTTGACCTTCTGGTCGGGGGACAGAGAGCACTGGAGTTTTCCCCAGGATCGGACGTGGGTACTGCGATAGCAGGGTTCCTGGTGGTAGCACCTAGAATGGCAGTATCAGTACCAGCTAAAAATAGGAATGGCGTAGACAGAGCAGCCTGAAGTCGGGAAGTCGCATGCATGGCGGCGGCAGCCACTCCTGGACTGGGCAAGGTGCCTCTGAGGAAAGAAGAAAGCCTCGGAAACTTGCCTAGAAATGAGAAGTGACCACACTGACCCTGCATAGGACGACTGATCCGGTTTTCCTAAATGCTGAGCAACTATGTAGGACAACTAGGAATTTAATTTCGGCCCAGAGAAGTTTGCAATGCTAGTAGCTAGGCAGCAGATTCCAGCAGGCTGATGGGTGTCCAAGGCCAGAGTCCGGGTCATGCTGCAGATGCCTAGACAACACTACGGATCAAGACAGAGCACAGGGTTGGGGACATGGGCAAGAAGCACTTTCAGCATGAAACTTAGAAGAAGCAAACTGAGGATACGAGGAAGGCGAGAGATGGAGAAAGGGGGGGCCTCTGGAGACCGCTGGGGTTCCTGGACGGTCAGAGTGGGATCCGAGAAGAAGAGTTGAGGACAGGGAGAGTGGGAGGGAGGAGGAGGAGGAGGTCCTCAGTAAAGGAGGCTGAAAGAGCTCTGGGGCACAGCACGGCTGCAGGCCCCAGAGTCAAGGGGCGTTGTCCTGCGAAAGCGGCCAAGGGCTGACGGCTCTACAGAACGGAGAGGTGACAAGGAGAGACACGCCCTCTAGTGGCTGTGCCTAGAGCACACTGATTAGATTAGTTCCCTGCTGTGCACGCAGAGTGCTTATGATGTGACAGACCCAGACACTGAATCGGCCACATGGCAGCCCCCTGTCCAGTCCACAAGAACGTGCTCTGCCACGCGAAGCCATGAGGCCTTCCTTCCGTGGCCTGTCTGCACAGAGACCTTCCGTGGCCTGTACAGCACCACAGCCTGTGACCTAGTTCCCACACACTTTCAAGGCCATCGAGTAAAATGAACAACCAGCCACTTGTTTCCAAATAGGGAAAAGCCACCTGTCCTACAACCCATGAAGCATCTGGCAAGCTTGGTCTTTAAGTGCTTGGTGGTGAGGGGAGGAAAGCGTTACTTTAATTATTTTCATGTGAAAGGCTTTCAAAACCTGCTCCGCTAGCCATCATGGCATAGGCTTTAATTATTCATCTCGTTGCTTTTCCGCTACAGGCTTTGCCAGGCCAAGCCTGCGCCAGGGTTCTCCTCCACTGCCTCTCTCCAGATCTGGAGTATCTATCTCTCAGACCCTGAGAGACACACACTTGTCAAAATTAATGGGAAATGGAACAGGATTTCTATTCAAAAGCAGGAAGCCATCTAGTTCCACACAGCCAGTAACACAGCTAATTTTAAGAGGCACTCTCACGAGGTAGAGAGTGTGCAGTGCCCCCTGGCAGCAGCACCCATGTGCTGTCTCGTCAAGGCTTTCACACGCACTGCCCCACCTGCCCCCGCCTTCTCCCTTCACCCTCTGCTTTATCCTCTCTGCACTTGTTCAGGTCTCTGATCACACAGTCCATGACTTGGCAAGGCTGCCTCCCTGACACTCCTAACAGGTAGTCCTGTCAACTACAGGACTGTTTGATTGGGCTGGCCAAATAGCTCAGTGCATTAAAGCACCTGCAAGCAGGTACAAGGGCCGGGAGTTTGATCCTTGGGTCTGCCATGCTGGGCCCACCCCTGGGGCACACTAAGATGGCCATTGAGACTGGGCATGGTGGTGCATGCGTGTAATCTCAGTTCTTGGGAGGCTGTAAACAGGTGGATCACTATGAGTCTGATCTAGTAATGAGACCCTGAGCATCCTGTAGACCCTTCCCCAAAATATGAAGAAGAAGGAGGAGGAGGAGGAGGAGGAGGAGGAAGAGGAGGAGGAGGAGGAGGAGGAGAAGGAGAAGGAGAAGGAGAAGAAGGAGAAGAAGAAGGAGAAAAAGAAGAACAGTTTGATTTAGTTTTGTTTTCCTTGTTATTTCCCAAGACAGTCTGCTTTGGTCACCAAACACACCCACTGTCTATGCCTACACTCTGGGTCTAGCCCAAATCACATACTCAAAACTCTGTGCAGAAGGAGTGAAGGGGAACTGTGTAAATGAAAAGGTAAGCCCCAGCCATGCCATCCTGGAGCAAGAAAATGTTTAGAAATGTTTTCAGCTTATAATAGAAAAGCAATCATTGAAGCTCCATTTTCTGCAAGCTTAAATCATTAACACACACAAACTATACTAATGTCACTGAAGGGACTCCACCCACCAATTCCGCTGAAGAGAGAATTCCACTTAGCTAGGAAAAACACAGAGAAAAAGTGTCAGGCCAGAGGATAATTCTATCTGAAAGGTAAGCTCCCGGAAGCAAAGCCCTGTAATGGCAGTGCTCCATCACATGCACTGTACATTTGACAAGGTACTTTCATTAGTGTGATTTATGTAACGGTTGGTTTGCGCCCATCAAGATACACACATATTGTACACAACAACTACATAAAAGTGTACACTCAATACTTCATCGTGTTCTGATAAATAGGTAAGTCCTCCTTCTGGCTGACAGGCACAGCGCTCTTTAGGGCAGTCAATACTGTATTAAGTTCCATGCGGTAGTTCTTGGTCCGCACCAAAGGATCAGTTTAATGTTCTGCCTTTGGAGGCTCCAGCCACCCGACTAATTTCCTCCATATGAATTCCATCACCATGAGATGGCACATTCAGAGAGTCCTGGTGAAATCCCAGCTCTATACTCACAAATTCATTGATTTGGTGGAGAGCCAAGGGAAGCAGCTGAGGTGACAGGGTGGTGACAGGAGCTGAATGGAGCTGAAGTGCTAATCCCACTTGTTGGACAGATCTACAGATTAAAGATCACTATAGCTCCACTCAGAAGTTACAAATTGCACCTTCTCCTCTTCCTCCTCCTCCTCCTCCTTCTCCTTCTCTTTCTTCTTCTTCTTCGAACCGAGGATTGAACTCAGGCCCTTGCACTTGCCAGGCAAGTGCGTTTATTCTACTGAGCTATCTACCCAGCCCCTGTACCACCTTCTTGTTACCTTTTGTAAATTTTCCCATTTTAAAGAAAGGACCTCTACTAACCTCATGACAGCATGCACAGGCGTTGGGCTGTTTATGCACTTCTAATTCCTTTGACCCCAAGATTTTACTTCATAATTTTATTCTAGACCCTGGGCTATCCACTTAGATATCTTCAAAAGCCCTTCTGGAACTTTTTGAAAGTCTGGGCAACCTAAAAGGCAAATGTCATAAAACCCTGAAAGAAAAAGTATTCATATTTCTTCAAGATACGCTCATGCAGCAGCAGGGGTCCGTCCGCTTGTACTCTTCCAGAAATAGTCCTGTCTGAGAGGTGGGCATGTGGTTCAGGGCTTAAGCACTTGCCCAGCAGGTAAGAGACCCTAGTGTCCATCCCGGGCATGGAAATGCATTCTATTTCCTCAAAGATTTACAGATCGTTTTCAATCCACGTCCTTGACACGTGCCATGGGGGCGCGCCCAGCCTCACCCAAGCAGTGGGAGAGTTATAGGTACAGCTTGAAGCCTACTTGATGCCATCCTCAGGTGCTCTCCTCTCTCTTCCAAGACTGCGGGACCTAGAAGAAAAAGGAGGCAAGCCGATACCCTTGTGTTATGTCCTGGGAGAACTCTGTCTGGTCCTCTGCAAGTGGCCTTCTCCGTTCCTTCACTCTCTCATGCATCCTCATTTCAGCTTTCATTTTTGTAGGTGCCACCTCATGCTCTAGAGGCAGACCAGGTGTTGAAATAGCACAGGCTTCGGGAATGACTCCCGGCCTGTGTGCACAGATGTCCTTCCCACCCTGGCGGAGCAGCCCCTTGGGCACACTTCGGGGTGCCTATGGAAGACAGGTGCTGAATACGAGCAAAGACCCTTGATGGTCTAATTCCATTGCCCTGCACTGGACCAAGGAAGTGGTCCTTCTTAAAAGGATCAGATCGGAGCACCATGGCCTCTGATGTTGCCTTTGCCTTCTGCCATGAGTAATTTATCAAAGAGTGTTCTCAAATTCTGAACAACACAAATACAGGATGAATTATTAACACACACTTCCCCAACCTAACCATTGTGTCTTCCTTTTTTACTTTGTTCTCCTCATTCTTCACTCAGTAGAAAAGCCTCAAAAGTTCTGAGCACTTTTGTCTAACAGGTGTATATGCAAAATGGTTTGTGTCTTGTTCCTTTCCAGGTAAAGGGAAAAAAAGCTCTGGGTTAAATGACTTTATGGCCTGTTGGTGCTACCACTTGCTCATTTTTACAGCCAGAGCTAGCATTAGGGGACTGGAGAAATCTCCACGCAGCCTGAGGGAGAGCTCATCCTTAGAAGAGGAGGGCCAGCTTCCCACTGGGCAGAGCAGAGCAGAGCAGGGTGGCGAAGTCTCCTAGCACTGCTCAAAGCTGGGGTAAGGTGAGGGCAAAAGTCCGACAGACTCCTGGAACCAGCACGTGGGCACCAGCGAGTCCACTGGAAGAACTTTCTAGCTGCTCCAGTGTTTCAGGGCATCTCAGCAGACTCCAGGCTTTGCCTGGGATTGAACCTGATTTCTCTCTTGCCATTTCTACCTTTGTCACTCCTCTCTCCACCCCACATGGCCCCACTTTCCTCTTCCTGCTGACAGCCCGTCGCTGTCCACGCTCCACATCTGAAATGGGGCCACGAGGCTGTGGAGCAAAAGCAGGGGTGAAAGGCGCTGTCCATGGCCACGGATGCAGGAGAGGAGAGCAACTGTCCTGTGGTGTGGGCATGATCGAACGTGTCCCTCAGAGCCTCCGGCGTCCAGAGCTGGGGCCTTGGAAGGTGCCTGGACCTTGGGGCTCTGTCATCATTGCTGCCTTAACCTGCTGACGAACCCACAGCCGGATGTGCTGCCGCAAGTGAGCCTGGTCAGAAGAAGCGAGTCACCAGGGCTTGATCCAGAAGGGCCTCCCCGGCCCTCGCTCCTCCCCTCGCTCTCTGCTTCCAGGGTCTAATGCTAGCAGCTGTCCTCCACCCCGGCCCTTCCACTGCGCCCCCCTGCCTTGCAGCCAGCCACGTAAGAACCAAATTCTCTAAAACCATGGGCTGAAGCAAACCTCTCTTCCTTGAAGCAGCGGGTGAGACTGAGAGGCCCTGCGTGAGCTTTTCCTGCTTCTCCTCGGTGAACTTTTCACTGAGATACCGACTGTGTGTCTGCTGGGCCTGCGGGGCGACCCGACACCATGGCGATCCCCAGCCTCCACAGGACCTGTCGGGACCCAGCAGCCCAGCAAGGCAACACCCCTGCCGGGAGCCAGGAGCCCAGGACTCCCCAGCAGCAGCCACTGAGAAGCGAGGAGTGCCCTGAGCAGCGGAGGAAGGAGAGCAGGGCTGGAGCAAGTGGAGACACCAGGACAGGAAGGGAAGAGGAAGAGACGCAGGCGACCTTCTCTGGCTCCTGCCATCTTCCCGTCCAGCTCCAGGACCTCAAGAGGGAAGCCTGGCTCGGTCTGTGGACAGAGGACATCAGGCTGCAGAGGTGGCTTTTCCTCAGCACTTTTAACCATACCAGCACACGCAGAAATTCCACGGGTGGCCAATTAATTGATCTCAAATGAGAATGGCATCTTGTAAGATGCGAGACCTATGGTCGTCGCTGAGAGACAGGACAGCGGGTGTGCGCATGCTCTCACGCGTGATTCCTTAGAGGCCTCTGGGCTCAGCCTGAACTGCGTTCGGTCGAGTTTAGCTTTTACTCTGAACATACCCTGGCCAAATCCCTAGAGCCAGAAGGGCGACATGCCCCGGCTCCTGCCCTGGAGAAGCCCATGGCACAGTTAGAGTGTTGCTCCATCTTTTTGGTCGCCACATGGAAGGCCACCCTGGTCAGTCCACTCAAGCAGGGGCGGTTCTGGCTGACGAGCCTCTGTAGCATGCGCAGAGCTGCAGGACTCTCACACTGGAGCCGAGAGGCCCCGCCCAGAACCCATACACTGAACTGTATACTCCACCTCAGTAAGGTCTCAGTAAGTTATCCATACTGGCCTTGAACTTGTGATACTCTTGTTTCAGCCTCCTAAGCTAGAAGGATCACAAAAAAATCCCCTAAGATTAAATGTCCGGGGTCCCACCCAGCAAGTGCCAGTACCTGGGGCTTCATTAAACTGACCTAGAGGGGTTTCTTCCCCAAGAAGACAGGGGAAGTGGGCATCCATGAGCAAAAGAGTAAAAAAGGACCAGGCAGGCACTGAAGAGATGCAGCCCAGTGGGCAGCGCTGGTACGGCAAAGGAGAGGCCGCTGGGCAAGGAGGGGTCAGGAAGGCACCCCAAGGGGAGGAACAGCCGAGGGGGCGATGTGAGAAAAGAGACAGCGGTAAGGAACCAGCGGTGGGTCTGGGATCCACAGCCACCTCGTGTGGCTGGAGCGGGGCTTCCCAGCCCTAAGTATATAAACTCGACGTCCTTCCCGAGGAACTCTGCACACCAAGACGCAAAGGTGTCACTGCACATTTTCCAACAGAAAATGTGGCTCTTTCAATCTTACTGCATTGTGAAAGTAGGCTGAGGATGAGCCCAGAGTTATTCCCACTCTGCTAAGGTCTGTGCCCAGTCACCCAGCCCACCAGTAAATCAAAACAGAACAAGCCAGCACCCAAAGTTTTGCCCACTTAGGGACAAGCCATTTGCAGCTGTGGCCGAGTTTAGGTTCCACCAAGAAGTCAGGAGACCCCTGGGTGGGAGGCTTCCTGCTAAGGCCAGGAAGGTGCTAGGCAAACCAGGACAGGTGGGCATCCGTTCTACGGGCTTCTCCTACCCTGTTCTTATGAAAAGAGGACAAGGGCTGGGGAGATAGCTCGGTGGTCTCCTTTGCTGTGACAGTGCTGCCCACTGGACTGGCAAGAGCAAGGGACCCGGGCGTGCTATGCAGCCCTGACACTGGGAGGCTATGTCAAATAAGTAAATAATTTTTTTTTTTTTTTAAAGATGAGGCTACAAACCCCAGTCTCACCCACTGTTGGTTCAGTAGCTTTCTCCCTGGCCAAGGTCAGAAGCCACTGAGCGCAGTCCCCCTCAGACACACCAGGGACAGTGCAGGAGCCATGCTTTGCACACCAAGGACCCCGCGATGACAATTCCTCCACACTAACTCCTCAGCAGAAAGTCTGCAGGAACTGGCTCCCTGTGGCCCCCGCAGGGCCACTGTTCCTCACTCTGTCAAATCCCAGAGCAAAGAACAGCCTTGATCGCTGTGGCCCCGTGTGTTAGTGCAGCCAGCCTCTCCCCACCCCACTTGGGGACTTTTGGGGTGCACTGGAGGAAGGGACAGCCTTTTCTTCCCTTAACACGAGCTCTCTCCAGCTGCTTCACTATCTGGGCGGCCTGAAAATAGAACATAAAGGAAAACTGCTTTCTAAGCGTCACCTGAACCGCCAGCACAGTCAGCAGCTAAGCCCTGCCCGCAGGACTCACAGTCAGTGAACAGCTCCCAGGCTTTGCTTGTGGGTGTGGGAATCAGTAAGCTGCTGCCCCCTGGCCCCACATCTGGCAGAGGACCACGGAGGTCAGAGGACTCCCGGTCAGCAGATGTTGGAACAATGTCGCACGATCCCACTTACTCCAGTAATGTAACCATTGTCCAAAAATGTTAAGAATTAGATTTATGGCTTGGAGTAGTCATTACAGCCAGCCATGCAGGGGCCCGGCAGGAGGCACACAGCAGGTTCTGGCAGAGTTTGATGTGCGCAAAAATGTGGCGGAGTTAAAGGAAGCCAGGGAGGGACAGCATGGTGTCCCTTTAAGACCCAAAATCAATAAGATGAAGAAGCAGGCCTGAACGTCCCTGAGTGGAAGTGGTAAGAGCCAGGTGTCCGAGGGTGCCCCTTGCTTTGGAGGTGCAGCAGGAAGGGAGTGGGGGTAGTGGCTTCCTGGGCCTCCCTTTCCTGACATTCCTCGGTCTCCTCCATGCCCCTGTCCCTTTGGTCACCAAGACCAGGAGCCAAGGGACAAGAGATCAGTTGATGCAGCCAGGGTCCCATTCCATGGCACAGAGAAGGACACGCTGGTCCACGAGGGACCCCAGTTCCATCCCTAGCACCACATGCTGTGCCAGCCCCACCCCCAGGGCAGGCTGAGCTGGCCATAATATAGATAAATAAAGTTTTTTTAAATTTAAATTAATTAATTAGTTAAATTACATAAAAACTACCTCTTTTCAGGTATTACCCTAATGCCAAAGAAGAAAATGCACAATTATCCAAAACACATACAAAAATACACCTTCTTTTTCCAACTGTGTATTTATGGGGGGCTGAATTATTTTCAGAGTTTTCATCCAAAAGAACACATTGCAGCAGATTGAATACAAAAGCAAAGCTGAGAATCCGGCTGTCACAGCAAATGTGAAAACTGCAAACATGTAAAATAAAAAACACTTGTTTCACTGTATTGTAATTGACAAATAAGTGTGTATATATATATATATAAATATATATATATATATATATGATATAATTGAATTAATCAGCATATCAATCACTGAGTGTACTGATTTCTTTGTAGTGAGAACAATCAAAATCCACCACATTAGCAATTTTGTTAACTGTGATGACCGCGCTGAGCAAAAGGCAACTAACACTGTTTTCTCCCATCTAATTGAAACCAGGCACCCTTTGACCAACACCTCTTCCCCATCTTGAAAATGTATGTTATCTACCTTAAGTTGTAATTGGGTCCACTTCATTATGTTTAAAAGAATTAATAAGATTGTACTGTCCTGGGTTTTATTTCTAATATAAAAGGTACTTTGGCATCCTCAAAAAATTGTTCAGGGTTTCAAGAGGTCCTGAGATAAAATCTTGGAAAGCTACTGATGTGAACACTGAAAAGCTGCTCACTAAAATATCTGGTAGAGGACGCCCAGGAAAGGGGGGACTCTAGTCTTTTTTAATGTTTTACACAGAAAACAGAGCTTGCTTGAAGCTGGCACTTCCTGTGTGTGTTTTAACGTTAATCTACAAGATTTCACCCTTGAAACCCAATTCTTGCTTGTGGATTTATAAGGGAGGGAGTCTGGAATCAAATTTGGGACACCTGTGCTGTCCTGTGTGCTTCAACTCTGCCACACCGTCGTGGCGTGGGTAGGGCCAGGCTTCGTGCATGCAGCACGGGAGAACTAGGCGGAGCTACTTGTGGGCAGCCGGTGGTTAGTCTCCTAGACTACAGCGGTGGGAAACTGGCTCTTGAGGGGGTGCCAAGCTTACATCTGCATCATACATAGGTCACTAGTGGTTTTGTGTAGAAATAACATGAGCAAAGCAAGACAGTGGAGACCAACTAGAAAATACTTGCTAAAGACGCCAAGAGGGCAAGGGCCAGAGCCAGAACAACAGGGATAAGCAAAGTGACAAAAAGACGTGTTTGTCAACCCATAAGGGACCCAATTCCAGAGTCAGGCGCAGTAGTAACGGCCAGTAGGTAAACTCAGTGAGAAAGTGTGGCGAAGAAACCATCCTGAGGGTCTGCGCTCTACAGATAAGACCCTGGGATATTTCAGAGGAAGACAGTTTCTGCTCTAAGGCACCCAGTTTACTAATCTAGGTGTCTTGGAAGGACAGGACACTTGGGACTACCCAGACTTGGGACGGGATTGGGGAGTGTGGCAGAGGGGTGTACCAAAGTTCAGGACAGCGTGGTTTCTGACTGCTATCACAAACCAAGCATCCAGATTTGTTCCCTTCACAACAGCCTCTCTCACTTTGTCCTTCATGGGGGACGTTGGCCACATACGCGCGCAGCTTGCAACCTGACACATATGTACACCTTTGACACCACCTCTGCACATAGCCCCTGCCTTCTAGTTACCGTGCATTTCACATTAAAGTTTTCCATTTGGTTCTTTTTCAGTGTGTCTAGTAAATGCTCATAAATCTGTACTGGGACCAAACTCAGGACCTTGCGCTTGCCAGGCAGGTGCTTATACCACTGAGCTATCTTTGCCTAGTAAATGTTTTGCTGTTACTGGTTTTTGTATTTTAGTAAGTCTACAGGGTCTACAAGGTCTCGCCATGTAGATTGAACTCCTAGTGATCTGCCTGTGTTCAGCCTCCCGAGAGCTGGGATCACAGGTACACGTGACCGCACCCAGTCTCAGTCACTGTCTCAGTACACCCCAGGAGCAGGGCCAGCGTGGCAGGCCCAGGGATGGAACCCCTGGCTGCTGTGTCTGCCTAAGCGGGCACTTTAATCAATGCCTAGTAAATGTTAATCTCCTGCTTCTTCACTATGTTTTTAATATTGGTCTTCCTGCAAAACGCATGAAGCACACTTCATGCTCGGCTTCTGACTGCTGTCACGTCTCCACTTCATCCATGCTTTGGCTCTGCGTGTTGGAGGCCGGCTCGTTTACGACGGCTCAGTCTTGCTTGACTTACGTTCACACTACGAGCCCATTTTCTCTGCGCCTTACCCACAGGTGCCCATCCATCACGGTCGCAGCTTAAACTGTGTTCATCTGGGAAGTGTGCTTCTGGGTTGTCCCCTGGCAGCATTGCCAACTCAAGGCAATGCTTGAGTTGTGAAAGCCTCTACAGTGACAAAAGCAGAAGGGTGGTGGTCCAAGCCCTCGTGCTTACCAAGAGGGATTGAAAAAGTAAGAGAAATTGCCTGTGGATAAAACCACACCAGAGCATATGGTTCTGCTCTTCCGGGTGTGTACTCTGGGAAGCTTTCTAAAGGCTTCTGAGCAATCCCATCACAGATATTTCTCATGTCATGACCTACCTACAACCCGTCCTTCTTTCCTGCTCTTCTACGTATCTCGTTTATAAAGACTCAGTCCATTTTTCATGCAGCGTGCCTTGGCTTTATCATAACTGTAGTTTTGCTGGTTATGCTGAACTACACAGTCACATAGTTTCATATCCTGTCATATGTTACACTACTACACTTAAGAATTAAGCAGGACTGGCATGATAGCTCAGCAAACTAAGCACCTGGGGTGTGCTGAGCCGGGGAAGAAGTCTGGGCGTGGTAGCACACGCCTGTAGTACCAGTGCTGGGGAGGCTGAAAACAGGAGGATCACTATGAGTCTGAACTGCACAGTGAAACCCTATACCAAAAACATAAATTTTTTTAAAAAAAGAATTATTTAACTAAAAGCAAAGTCAAGGGCTAGGGAGATAGCTCAGCAGTTTGAGCACCTGCTTGGCAAGCACAAGGACCCAGGTTCGATCCCCAGTACCGCATGCTGTGACAGGCTGCCCCCAGGCACACTGAGCTGGCCACAGACACTGGGCATGGTGGCATCTGCTTGTAATCCCAGCGCTGGGGATGCTGAATCGGGAGGATTATTATGAGTCTGAGCTGCACAGTAAGACTCTGTACCAAATATTGTTTTTTAAAAAAATTTTAAACTGAAATCATCAAGTGGGAGTTTCTTTTGATCATTTTTGTTCTGAATGTGACTGATTCATTTAACAACCAAGTGACAGGAACAGACCTCAGTCGTTTCATGAGGAGTGTTGGCCCTTCTTCCGTGGCCACTTGGATCACGACAGCTACGGAAGGCCGACTCATAGCCATTTCTGATGCGCTCCACTGAGAAAGGGCAGAGAGCAGAAGCTAGGCCACAGCCTGTGTCATGCTACAGGAAGACGAGTCATCGTCTGCGCTGAAGACAGTGCTAGAGTAAGGCATCAGAAAGCCACACTGTCTGCCGAAAGGGACAGACCAGGAGGCCAGCGGGGCCATAGCAAGTCCACGTTTGGTGTTATCAGGAGGCAGTGAAGTGGCAAGGGGCAGCGCTGGTGCCCAAAGTCACTCAGGCCTCAGGCCCCAGCCCTGAGCTCACAGCTTCTGCTACATGGCGAGAGCCGTGCTGGCCCACACAGCCTAGGTGAGCCCGGAGGGCTCCGGGAACACGCAGCGCAGGGACTGAGCTTCCTGAGGCCGCAGCGACGCATGCCGTGGCAGGGGAGAGGCAGGCCTACTCGGCAGAGGTTTCCAGTGGCACCCAATTGTCGGCCTGAGTCCAGTCCCCACGGCTGGCTCTGCAGGCAAAGCAAGAGACAGGCACTGATCTCTGGGTCTCAGATGTGCGTGGACTGAGGGGAGTTGCCGATTGATTACATCTTCTTGAAATTCATTCTGAGGACTCCCTGGCTATACGATTATCTTTTGGAAAAATAAGCAGGTCAAAAATCCACTCTGGTGGCTACTCGTTACCATAACTACAGAAAAACAAGGCTTTCCTTAAGAGTGTAGGAACTATTTTATTGGCAAAAGAAAATGTCACTGAGAAAAATATACAATAATTCATAAAGCTAAATTTCACAAATTATTTGTATTTTTAGACAGGAATGGAATTCCCAAGTGAACATTAATCCCCCACTGCCTCGGTTCACACACACACACACACACACACACACACACACACACACAAACACACACTCGTGTGTGTAGCTCATGAATGAGAAGCAATGAGAGGAGAGCACTGTGCCCTCGCTGACTGAGGCCCTCATAGCTACAACGCCTCCATACAACTCGAAGTCACACCCAGAGCTCCAGAGTGCTCACAGATCATGGCATGTCCTTGGTCACAAAATACAGTCCTCAGTCATTGTTAAAGAATCTGTCATCAAGGGACAAAGGAACGCAGCCTGGATTTTTAAACAAAATATGGAATGAAATTTATTAGAAAAACTGAATCCTCACACACACACACACACCCTGCCTTCCCTGCAGACTTTGTTCAGACCCATTACATAGAAATGTAAAGCGTGGAGCCAGTGCTGACAAGAGACCTGGGGACACAGAGCCTAGCGTGCCAGCGCATTCTAGGCACCCCACTGCTGTCCTGGGCCAGCTGAACTCCCCCACTCCGAGTTCTTGCTAGGATTTCATAGACCTCAGAATGACATTTTCTTTGGAGACAGGGTGTTGACAGTGATTCCTCAAGTAACATGAGGAGGGCCTTAGAGCTGTCCCTGGCCCTGTGTGACTGCTGTCCTTCCAGGAAGATCGGGACCCTCGGGCGCACTGAAGGGGCAATCACACGAGGGCACAGGGAGCCAACGCCCCCTGGTAAGGTGCACCGGAGGCCTCAGAAGAAAGCAACCCCGTGGACTCCCTGGTCTGGCATTCGCAAGCACAGAACTATGAAAAAAAAGTATGATTTTTTTTGTTGTTTAAGGGATGTCATTTTGTGTGTGCTTTGTTTTGTTTTGGTTGGTTTGTTTGTTTCAATACTGGAAATTGAACCCAGGGCCTTCTTTGTTTGTTGGTTCTGGAACTGAACTTGGGCCCTCATGCACTGAGCTATATTCCCAGCAAACCCAAGGCCTTCTGACACAACTGTATGCCCAGACATTCTGAATTTTTTTAATTCTGAGAAAGTCTTAATTAAGTCGCTGCATCACCCAGGCTGGGTGATGTTCCTGCCTCAGCCTCCCAGAGCCACTTGGATTACCTCAGCACCTGACTTAGTTTGGTATTTAGTGTACCCCTCTTCTCCTGCAGTATTCTGTTATGGCAGCCTTAGAGAACAAATATTAACCATGATTAACCCTGATGACACCAAATCTGCATCGTAGAGTGCTTGTGAGGCTAAAATAAATGAATACTAAGCAGTAATAGTGGCTCCCGCAGGCCGACCGCTCAGCGCGCCTGCACCCGATCCAGCCTGGGGCACCGCGGCGGCTCCAGGCATCTGTGGTGTGCATTCAGGGTGCTTACCGCGCTTCGGCCTGCGAGATCAGGTGGAAGGTCACAGTTTCAGGCTTGGGTTTCCGTATTAATCCCATACGGCTGGTCTTCCTCCTCCCTGGGGAGTCGAGCCTGCTAGGAACGTCAGCCGTGACTCGCTTTCAGCCACACAGGGATAAACAGTAGCGTGGGGAACGAATGGCAAAAATTCGTTGCACTCCATCCGGTTCATATCATCAGCTAGGAGCAGGGAAACGCGCGCGGTGCTGTGCGTCAGGCAGCCACTGCTCCCGAGGAGGGGACGCGGCCGAACCTGCCCGCCCGGCGCAACCATCGCCCCCGCCCCCGCGGCTCCCTTTGGGGACCTGGAAATAAATCGCTGGACTTGGGCCCAAGAGATGCCAGGTCCTTTCAGTGGGAGGAAGAGACAGTGGGAATAAACGCTCGGTTTAGAAGGAGAGGAACCGAGGCAGGGACAGCAGCCAGTGAATCTGCCCGGGTGGCTGGTGCAGTGAGTGGAGATGAGGAGGGACACGCAAAGCGCCTGGCGGTCCCTCCAGAAACGGCTCGCAGGCTGTGCACGATGACCGAGCCCGGCTGGTGGGGTGCATACGACGTCAACAGGCAAGAGGCAATGGCAAGTGAGGTGGCCCTGGGAAGCCCGGAGAGCTCCCACGGTGGAGCTGAGAGCTCCTGGCGAGACCCCAAGTCCAGACCCTTGCGGGTGTGCAAGGGGTGTGCTAGGGAGTCCCCAGCTCGGAAGGCAGCCCGAGAGCCGTGTGCTGCGCGCTGCTTCATTCGGTGGAACAACACGGTGAGGACCAGCAGGCAAAGGGGCCGGTCTGGGTTTTGGAGGACTTCAGAATCCAGCTTCCGTGTTTCAGGAACAGGGCCTAGTGGAATCCGGCTGACCTGCTCTAATGGCCACTTACGATCAGCACGACTCGTAGCAGCTGAATCGCAGAAGTCATGCCCATCTGTATGCCCATCGGCAGATGAACAGACAAACAAAATGTGTTCTCACTCCCTGGAGTACTACTCTGCCATGAAGAAGGATAAATCTGAGTCATTTGTAGGTAAATGGACTCACCTGGAAGTAGAATGTTAAGAGAAATGTAGCAAACACACAAAATTTAAATATTGAATGATTTCTTGTTGGGAGTGGCTGAAACCGGAAATTGGTCATACAAGTGAGGGCGGGACAAGGCCACAGTGCCCGCAGCAGTCCAGCTACCTCAGTCTTGACAAAAGCATCCTGCCTGGACAATTTCAGCAGCTAGTTGCTAGGCAACCTTGTTATCTGAACTTTGCAAAGGTACAAATAAGCGTCCTACTGTTGTTCCGAAGGTCCTCCGCCCACCAGGCAAGCAGACCTCCACTAAGTCCAGCTCCCGCCTCTTCTGGCCCCGTCCTCCTTCCTGCTGCCCTTTCTCCCCAGGGTGCAGCCGGAGATCAGCAAGGCCCTACAGTTTCTCTTGTGAAAAAGACAAAACCAAGAAAGAGCAAAATAACGACTGATAACTGAAAGTAAAAAGATAAATGTTTCAGAAATAGGAAAGGGACTAAGAGGTAGAAGGAGGAAGGGGCACGAAGGGCAGAGGGATGAAATAAAGAACCGGGATATGCTCTACATTCGCACCAGCTCCCCACGGGGCTGCCCTCATGTCCTGTGAACAGGTGACACCGGAAAGTAAAACTTTTCTAAAGTATCACATTGATTAGAATACGTTAGCCGGGTGTGGTGGCTCACGTCTGTAATCCCAGCACTCGGGAGGCTGAGGCACGAGGATTGGTGTGAGTTCAAGACCAGCCTGGGCTACAAAAAGTGAGCTCAAGGCCAGCCTCAACTGCATAGCAAGACCCTGTCTCAAAAAAAAAAGAATACGTGAAGTATTCATGAATAAGAAATGGTTTAATTTTTTTAATTTGAGGAACTTAAAAGTATTTCATGCTATTCTTTAGCTCAGTTGAGTTTTTATTTTTAATTTATGTATTAGGTACAGGGTCTCACCACGAAGCGTGGACTCCCAGTGATCCTCCCATTTTCAGCCTCCACAATGCCGGGATTACAGGTGTGCACCACTAGGCCCAGCCTTGGTGGCCACAGGTGTGCACCACCAGGCCCAGCCTTGGTGGCCACAGGTGTGCACCACCAGGCCCAGCCTTGGTGGCCAGATCAGCGCACCTGGGGACAAGGGTGGGGGCAGGGCCAGGACAGCATAGGGTGCCATCCAGCTGGTCCCTGGACTTGCCTAAGCAGGCACTTAGGCTGCTGGGCTATCTCGCCAGCCCTATTATGCACTTTTAATTAATATACTGATAAGCTACAACAGAGCTTCTCCATTCAGTTATCATGAAGCCCACATTTACTGCCTGGGGGAAACTAACCCCTTATCTATCCTTGACTGTAACTCCAGAAGGGACAGCTCCCAGCTTTCACAGCAAATCATCTTTTGGAAACCAGGCCCACTTTTTCAGTTGTATTTTCTGTATATATATTTTTCTGTCTGTACTTAATCTTAAATTTAACTCAATCTGTAAATTCAATAGCTAAAGACCAAGTTGGATAAATTCTTCTCACCACAGCCCAACCTCCACAAAGTTAAAAATACAAACCTTTATTCTTCCCCAAGCTAATTAATACAATATCAAGTTGCCCCAAACAACATTTCCTGCCATGAGGCATTTCGAGTATGTGGAGTCCTGAAGCATGGCCGTCAATAGCCTTGTCTTCTAGATTGTTCTTACTGGCTTTGTGTTTCCATGCTGGGGATCGCACTCCGAGCTTCATGACTGCTGTTGCAGCTCCCTCCCTGACCCACGCCCGCAGTCCGGAAGTCTGCCTCTACCTGGGATGCACAGTCACAAGACGGGAGCAGACTGGAGTTGAACCTGTGACCGATCCCAGACATGGCAGCGGGAGCTCATTGCAGATCTGTGACTGCGGTGGATGGCACAAAGACAGAGCCTCTTGGCCAAGCTGTTAATTGAGTTTATAGCTGCCAGAGTCATTGTCAACTTGATTTGATAAAGATATCATGGGGAAAATTCTTGGCCTTGTGATCGCAGAAAAGAAGAAGCCTGAAGTTTGCAGATGCAGATGGTTGGATTCGCTGGCAGGAACTGTAACATTCATCGAGCTAGTTGCTTTACTGAGTTGACCATTAACTCATTTTAGAAAACGAGTGAGTCGGCCCGCACGTGCGGCTCACATGGCCATTCCCTCCTGCCCTCGCCCTCCACACCAAAAGCTCTGGGCTCCTGCTCACAGACACTTCCCACTGTTGCAGGAAGAAAAAACTGATCTGGGGTGCATGACCGCCAATAGGAAACTTCCAAATGATATAGGGAAAACCGATCCCCAACCTGAAAAGTACCTGGGATGAGTTTGTGTTCTCTAAAACTGATGAATGAATTTTAGGAACAAATGGAGATAATGAGCAGAACACATTTATTGAGGTAAAGAAAGCTCCTTTCTGAGAGTGGGACAGGAGGGGTGTCCTGAGTGGGTGTCCTCAGGAAGCTGTCTCTTCCAGGGACTTTTATAGAGGAGAAGACGTGGGAACTTGCCTAGGTGGGTATGAAGTGGGAGAAAGACTATGGTCAACCAATGAGGTTACAAGCAACATTGCTCAGGTAAAATTGATTAATATCAGGATCCGATGGGAAGGCAAGTCACATAGCAAGCGGGCAAGAACTCCACCCATTGAGCTTGGGCTCGTGACTCTTTTTAGGATCTTTCAAGGTAACTGATACCTATTTAGAGTATCAATCCCCAATGCCCATCCCTAGGGAAGTATGTAATTGCTTCTGTTTAGACTCGTCTTAAGATCTGGCCCACGGCAGAGGTCTGTCTCTAGTTGGAAACTCACCTTGTCTTCCATGTTGTCCTTGAGAGCCTGGCCCTGTCTGACTGCCTATAATATTGCTATCTAACTCAGCTGCCCACAACACCACATCCGTCCACATGCTCCTTGGTCGTCTCTGACAGTCCCACTCAAGCCACTCGGAATCAGTGAAGACTCATGGTGCTGTCCCCAGCAGGAATGCCACACGCTGCTGTGGGATGCTATGACCAGCATGCTCAGGATGAAATAGGAAATGTAAACAGAAATGCAGGTGCAGCCGCCAGATGTGAGTGGGGCCTCGCTGTCGCCTCTGCTCAAGGGCGGGACTCCTGCTACCCACGCGGACACCAGGCAGCAGCAGCAAGGCCAGCACACTGCTGCAACTAAAGCGCCTGCACGTGGCTCCCAGGGTTAATTTATTACCAATGGAGCTGCGGGAAAGTTACCAACACAATTTCCTCCAACAAGTGATTCATTCTAGGAAATTCAAGGAAAAACAACTCGGAACCCTCTGCAGTTGGCTTTCAGACATCAGCAGCGTGTGCTTCCTTCTCCCCGCCAACCTCAGCTATCCCTGCGGCCCCGAGCCCCTGGCTCAATGACAGAATGGGACGCAAAGAGAAGCCTGTGATTCACTGAAACCTGCCCCTCTTATAAGCACAGCATTGTCACTTCTAGAAGTGTCCCCAACAGGATGACAATTCATGTCATAAATAGTCGTTTTTCTTTAAAGATCCAGAAACAAAATGCACAAGGCTTGGGATTTGAAAATGTCGTAGACAGCTAAATTAGATAGAAATATTATAGGCAGTCAGACAGGGCCAGGCCCTCAAGGACGACATGGAAGACCGGGTGACTTTGCAACTCCTCCACCGTGGGCCAGATCTCAAGATAAGAGTAAACAAAAACAACTGCATACTTCCCTAGGGATGGGCATCAGGGATTGATACTCTAAGTAGGCATCCATCACCTTGATCCTGGAGTCATGAGCCCAAGCTCAAAGGGTGGTATTCTTGCCTGCTTGCTATGTGACTTGCCTTCCCATCAGATCCCGATGTTAATCAATTTTACCTGAGCAATGGTGCCTGTAATCTCATTGGTTGACCATAGTCTTTCTCCCACTTCATACCCACCTAGGCAAGTTCCCACGTCTTCTCCTCTATAAAAGTCCCTGGAAGAGACAGCTTCCAGGGGACACACACTCGGGACCCCCCTCCTGTCTCTCAGATAGGAGCTTTCTTTCCCTCAATAAATATGTTCTGCTCATTACTTCCCTTTGTTCCTAAAATTCATTCATTGGTTTTAGAGAACACGAACTTGTCCCAGGTACTTTTCAGGTTGGGGATCGGTTTTCCCTATATCATTTGGAGGTTCCCTATTAGAGGCCAACCACCCCAGATCAGTTTTTTCTTCCTGCATCAAAAAACACGCTGCAGGGGCCCGGCAGGATGGCTCAGTGGTCTAAAGCGCCTGCTTGGGAAAGCTTGGGCGGATTCAGGGACGGCGGTTCGATCCCCAGCACCACATGCTGCGCCAGTCCTGCCCTCGGGGTGGGCTGAGCCGGCCATTAAAAAAAAAAAAGAAAAAAAAAACCACGCTGCAGATGCCGCAGGGGGAAAGCGGGTGCCCCGAGGAATAAGTGCTGCCTACTAACGGTGCTAACAGTTATTTTTACTTCATCGCGGAGAATGGCAACTGAGACAGGAAGACAGTACGTTTTTAAAAATGAAAATTGCCACATAAAGGGAACTCAATATCCTGAGCAATTTCAGCGTCTCTTGGGAAGCCTTTGTCAGCGCTAGGGAAGAGGATGGAGAGGGGACGCCACCTCCTTCTCTCCTGTCTGGCATCCCGCAGCTTGTCTTAGGTCTGGAGCTTGATCCATGAGTCATTCTTGCTACAGCGCAGAGTGGGAGGAGGCGCTGCGGTGGAAGCGGAACCAGTCCTCACTTGGCTATTTGCAAAGGCTTTATTCGAAAAAGGCTAAATATAATTGAAGCTAATATTATTAGCCTGTTTCAACTCTTGAATTTTTTTTAAAGATCCATTTGTTGGATGCATTCATTTTCATAAAAGCTTTTGCATGAGTTCAATGCTTTTATCTTTCCCTTCATTAACTGAAAGTGGTCAGGAAGAAAATGAATATTCCAGAACAACAGTGGGCGGGCATTTCCGTATCTCTACTGGAAATGGTGTAAAGAGAGAGGCGGACTTTTTAGAAATGGAAAAGAAGGGGAGGGAAGAAAAGTGGAAAGGGTGGACAGTGAGATTGAAAATGAGCAGAATGCTATATAGAGATTAGATTAGATTAATTGATACACACATGCATTCTCCAAAATAAGTATAATTGTTTCATTTTCCTTTATTAGAACCGGGCCTTGCTATCTCCAACCCTGACTTCACATCAGCCCCAAGGGACACAACCTTAGCTGTAATCTCATAGTAGGTTAGTTACTGGGTCACCTGTGAATGCATAGCAAATGCCCGTCTCCCAACCAGCAATAGAACCTCTTAAATATTTTGTGTACTTGCATTGAGTGTATTCGATATGGACCTAAAATGTTCAAGTTCACTTTGGAGCCTAGGAAACTGGTAAAATGAAGTTCATACCAGTATTTGTGAAATATTTTGCACTCAAGGGCTAATTTCAATTTTTTTTTCACCAGCTGCAACACCCTAAGAAAGAAAGGGAGGTGTGGCCAAACTCTCCTGTGCTGGACAACAGAGAACAGTAGAGGATTTCAAACAGAAACTATTACCTGAAGCCAGGGAGGAGAAAAAAGATTAAGAGCTTCTTGAATTCTCAGGAGGGCTTTTCCCTTTTCACTGGCTCGGCAAGCCCAGGGTGCTGGGAGAAAGAAGAAGGCCGAAGAAGCAAGGCGAGGGAAAAGGAGAAGAACCCAGAAAGGAAGCCCCCGACTAGGCCCGGAAGACGGCCCACAGGGAGCCTCAGACGCCTAGGCATTGCTGCCATTATGGATGGATGCAGCCTGCCTTCCTGCCTTCCTCCTCATGCCTTACAACAGCCATTAATACTACTCGGTGCTAGGCAATGCCAGACACTTCGAACATCCCAGTAAGTACAGGAGAGCTTACTCTTGGCCAGAATTGTATTCTAGAACATTTAAGAGAAGGCAATGCCCAATGAGAGCCATCTAATGTGAACAAAACAGCCATGGCTTAGAAGAAGATGCCATCTGGGACTTTCATAGCTAAAGAGGAGAAGTCAGTTCTCAGGTTCAAAGCTTCAAGTGACGGTCCAGCTCTCTCACTGGGAGTTAGGGCTGTGTGGAGGACCGCCTGAGCAACTCTCCTGGAAGGAAGAGCAACTAGGTCTCTATTTTGACTGAGCCTGACCCTATTTCCCTGTATCGATATGTACAGAGCTGGCTAGGACTTCTGTTTATCCTCTCAATTGGCCTTAAGCAATGTATGTTGGTCTAGCTGTGGTGCAGGTGACAGTCTTTGAAGGTGGCATGTGTTTCCCTGGTAACCTACACCTGCTGCTCTTTAATGTGAGCCAGGCTGAGATAGGACAAAGAGCCAGAGCTCCATGCTGCCAGCTGGGAATGAGCCTGGAGACAGAGGCTATGACTTCCTGGAGCTTGGAAGACTACAACACAGCTGAAGCGACAGATGACCCAAAATACTAGATACTGTCTCAGTAGCATTATGCAGATTACTCTCTCTGCATACAGCAGAGGTAACCGTAAGCCCCCACCTAGCTCAGCTCACAGTACTCACCTACCTCCCACAGTTCTCAGTCATTCCTCCTCAAGCCACTCCTCCACTGAATAATACCAGATGAGGCCCCGGGTCAGTCTCTTTGTGTTCCAGAAAGCCATCTTTGTGGCTGGACTTAGAGCCCCTTGGCTCCCCAATAATTGTAAATATGTTTTAGTGTTTTTATTTTTGCCATGGGTTGCACTGAAAGTGGTAGATTGGAATTAACTTGGTGGGATTCCAATAATGTATCTTTGGGATTACAAATACTGACCTCTTTGACTGAGACAAGGACCTGGAAGGGACTCATACAGTGCAGCTGAGAAAATCCCAGCGCCCATAAGAATCGCACTAAACTCCTACACTTGTGTTCTGTAAACAAAGCCCAGATGGTTTATTTTAAGCCCATTGTTAAGAACTGCTGTTGAAAAAAAGAGTGATGACCTTTCAAAATGTTACGGCACCTCGGGCCTGGTGGGATGTCTCAGTGATCTAAAGCGCCTGCTTGGGAAAGCTTGGGTGGCTTCAGGGACCATGGTTCGATCCCTGGCACCACATGCTGTGCCAGCCTTGCCCTTGGGGCTGGCTGAGCCGGCCATAAAAATGAGTGAATAAACAAACAAAAAGTTCTGAAACAAGAAAAATAAGTGAATAAATAAATAAATAAAATAAAAAATTCTTTAAAAAAAAATGTTATGGCACCTCAACAATGCTCCCGGTCCCCAGAGCTCTGAGGGAGATGTCCCAAGACCGCTGATGTTTTCCTGCCTGCTGCCACACCATTCTTCAGCCCCTGGGCTGAGGGCTGTTTGTGGTTTTGTCCTGCTGTTGAAGAAATCCACTCCGCGAGGCTACTGCTGCCATCAAGAGTGAGTCCTCTGACAACCTGGGACACCCTAAGTTGAAAACCTTCAGGAGGAGTTACCATTCTAGACACTATCATGAATATCCATCATTTGTCAAGGAAGCAAACATAGCACCACTAGCAGGAATTTGGAAAATGATTTAAAAAGTTGATAAAGCAACAAAGGGTTTGACAGAAGTGACTCCAATTTAGAGAGAATTTTGCTTCTGGAAAAAAAAAAAAACCATCAAATAGTGCTGCAGAGAGATTTTCATGAAAGAAAGAATCAGTCGGTGTGGCAAACTTAACTGTCTGATTTACTGGCATTGCCGCAGCCTGGTCAGTGAGCAGTCCTCCCCCGAGAGGTGAGCCTCTCCACCCACCGAAGGGTCCCTGTGCATTCCCTGTGTGCTTGATCACTGCTCAAAAGCTTGCCTGGCATGGGTAAGGCCCTGGATTCTACTCCCAGCACTACAAAAAATAAAAATTATGAGTCGCCTAAGATTCAGGAGATCATTAGCATCTTTAAGCAATGGTGTATTTTTTAATCGAGGTCTATGCTTTTAAAAACACGTTATCCCTCCCTTAATGGCTATACTAAAATGTAAAGATACCCTGTATGTGTATTGCAACACACACACACATCCCGTGACTCGCTTTACTGCAATATCCACTTGATGCCGTTCAATCCCGGGCATGCCGTGCCAGCCCAGCCCCTGGGGCACTCTGAGACAATGACTGAGATTGGGCATGGTGCTGTGCACCTGTGATCCCAGCATTTGGGAAGCTGAAAACAGGAGGATCACTACAAGTCCGATCTGTGTAGAAACACTATAGACCCTTAGTATACTAAGTACATAAATAAAAAAGATATGGTTATCCCACACACAAAAAAAAATGAAGAATCTCACTTTTTCATGTTGAAAAATATGAGGCACAATCAAAATATATGGTGAATATTTACATGTTAAATATTTAAAAGGACAGCATCATTTATCCCCCTCAAAATACTCTCCCTCACAACAAACGCACTTCCCTGTCCTTCCCTTTCCGAAGCTGTTCTGCGAGTTTTCTTTCAGGCTGTATTTATGAGATGTCATCAGAAATACAGGCAAGCACCGGCGAGACAGCTCAGCGGCCTAAGCATGGGCACCGCGTGCCAGGTCAGCTCCACCCTCAGAAGGCTGAAGTGGCCACAAAACAAAAAACAAATTTAAAAAAAGTTACAGTCCATTCTGCTGCCAAGTGCTGTCTGTCTGCTAACAACGACGGGCTAAGAAACAGCACTGTGCTGTGTCCTCAGCCACCTTATTCACTGGCTCCGGGGGGCGCTGGGTGACATCTGGCTCTTCCCTAAAGTCAAACTGACTATAAATCGTAAACGCTTTCAATCAATTCAGGACATAGTGTTGCAACTAAAGACATTTTTTAAAGATTTCCAGAGCGGCTTTAGTACCTGGCAAGAATGGTGGGATAAGCCTTTTCAAAACGAGGGTGTTTGAGGGCATGGTACATGGCAGTGTATCTTTTAACTGTCATTCTTTAAATTTAAATTTAAGCATTCATACTTCTTATGTTTTTTATAACTGAAGCTCTTTAACACATTCATCAATATTTCCTCTTGTCCCCTGCTCATGTTGCTGCCCTGCCCCCAGTCTCTGTGGATAAGGTAAATATCCATTATATTTTTCCACTAGTTCCCCTTCACTGAAAAAGCCCACTGACAACCATGTTCTGGGCTCAGAACCCATGGGTCCAGGGCCCTGCCAGCCATCGCATGGCCTGTGGGAGTCGGGGCCCTTCAGAACCAGAACCAGTACGGGGCATGACAGAGTGATGCAAGCCATCAGATCACGTGCTGCGGAAGCTGGCCAGTGGTGACTGCGACGCCTGAGACAGAGCGTGCCTGCAGGCTTCGGTCCCAGAGAACTCCCTCTAGCTCTAGGGAGGCCCGTCTCTTTTCCGTGAACACCTGCTGTTGACTGGAAGAGACCCAGCCACTCATGCCGTGGCAGGCAATCAGCCTTATCTGCTACATAATCAGAACAGCGTGTTCAGATCCAGTGCTATGCTCAGCAAAAAATAACTTCTTCACAGCAACATCCCTGATGACACCTGATCAAAAAGCTGAGGGCCCAGCCTAGCCAAACTGATGCATGAGTTTACCATCGTGAGCCCAAGCCGCTTCACCTCTTAGTGGATGCTGCAAGCCAGGCCAAGCGCTGACAACACTGCGGCCCTTCTTACACGTGTCTGCCTTCCAGGAACAGCGCGCATGCATGCCTGAGGATGCTAAGGGGGGGGGGGTCTGGATCCAGCTCTTCTCAGCTCAACCTTCTTGTTCTGAATTACAATTACTATTAACCAAAGAAGTAGGAAATTCCTGCTTTGTTTTTTTTTTTTTTTAACATATTACAATAGTTCTATGATACATTTTAAAATAAAAGGAGAAATTTTAAGGAAAAGTTTTTCTTCCCATAGACTCTTTCAGACCATGTGCCCCAGTATCTCTTAGAAACAACACTTAAAGTTACCGTACTTTAAGAAGAGTTTTCAGATGGCTTTGCCCGTGTCGTGGCCGGTGCCTAGACGTTCCCCAGGGCTTCATATAGTCACAGTGCAGGGAAGAGGTTTACGAATGTAGCTGCAGCTAGAATTCTTAACACTGGGATTGAGGGTGTGATGCTGGGGTTGGTTCATGGTGCTTGGAGTAACAGTGCCCTACTTTGGGCTCTAGGGCCAACCCAAGGGCAGTTATCCTGAGTGAGATATAAGGGACAGAAAAGGGCTGCTGCTGCCCCCTCTGGGCACTGGCTACTTCCTCCCTACCTACTGCCGTGTGCCTTCTGCCCACCAAGAGGCCCAGAGGCCTATTTTCCACCAGGGACTGTCTCTCCTCCGCTGCACCCCTCCAGCACACCACCCTATCTTGGAGCCAGGTAACTATGACCTGAAACCTCTACAAACTGCAGGCCAAAGCGAACCTTTCCTCCTCGCAGTTTGAGTGTCAGGTATTTTGTCACAGCAGCTAGAAAAGTAGCTAAGACAACCGTGGTCATCTCAGAGCTCTTGGCCAGGACACTTGGATAGGAGGTTTACTACCAGCTGTCTCGGGGACACTGAATCACAGCCTGGCCCCTTGGCATTGCTAGGACAGGATAATGGCAGGTCCTCTGGGATAACTCCAACTTCAGCAGTGTTAGAGGCAGGTGTTTATTCCACTAAGCTATCTCCTGGGCCTGCAGAAGTTCATTCTTGATCTTTGCACCAGACCACCCTTTCTAGTTGCTGAAGACAGAAAGAAGCACACAGAAGCGTATGCTCTCTGTAATAATCTATCAGTACTAAACTCGCTTAGGACAAGTGTGCTCAGCGCAAGGAACCTTTGAATTAGAGTTTCAAGAACGAACAACAGTGTAAGATTTGTATTCATCCAACATTTATGGACAGCAGTCCACTAGGGATGGTAGCAGGACTGGAGTGTGGGCTTCTTTGTTTCTTGGTCTCAAGAGATTTAGCAAATTCTTAATAGACATAAAAATATGAGGGAGAAACATTAGCCTCGTCCTCTGTGTTTGTTACCTAATTGAATTTGCTCGTCCATTTTAAAGCTTAGTGCAAAACTAATTGTAGAAAGCCTTTAATTTAAAATAGGAAAACACAGTGATTTCCTTCTACTGGAAATTTCAAAGGGGGAAAAAAAACTTATTGTCTAATAAATTATCTGCATTAAAAATGCATTAGTAATCAATCTTTATAACTTCTGGTGACAGTTACATTGCTTATTAAAAAAACAACACAGTCTCTTTCCTCCCAGCACACTTTCTATGGTTCTTCTGAAAGAAACTCATTAAGCCCAACTGCAAAAGAAGGGAAACAGCTTTACGATAAATTAGTATGTTATAAATAAGAGACTACTTAGCATAATATTTTAATTGCTGTTTTTACTTCAAGGCCAAATGCATTGCTACCCGAAATGTCTACTGCAGAAGCCTAAAGGATACAGAGCTTCCTTCTGATCGGTACACTCCTGGAAGAAGAGCAGATGTGGTTCACCCCTTCTGATCGGCAAAGTGCTTAATGAGCCTGCCTCAGGACCCTTTCACTCCTGCCTGGAGGGCAGCAGGAGAGGCGGCCTCCTGTGTCCAGTCCCCAGCTACAAGGGCAGGTGCTTCGGAAGGCAGGCGCACACCGTCCCGTCAAACCTCGCCCTTTCCCAGCCGTAAACATTGGCCTGGCCCTCAGCACAAAGCATCGGGAGATCCAGGCGGTCTCAGAAGAGCTAATTAGGTATGGACTTGTTTGGTCTAGTTTCAGACAAATGGGTCATTTCTATAGTTGGCAACTGAAGACCACTGTCTAAAAACAAAAGAAGCCCCTGTTTCATTAAGTGACCCCTAGCTCCTTCCAGAATCCAACACTCTACTTTGTTCTCTCTGTATCCCAAGAAGTGGGGCAGGAAAGACAGTCACGTTAAAAAAAAGAAAGGAAGACTGAGGAGCCGCCATGCTGTGTGACATCTGGCCAGATGACAAGATGGTGGCAGCAGAGGGGGCGGCACGAAAGGGGTGACTCAGGGCCTTGGGGAAGGGCCCCGCGTGCAGCTGGGAAGCTGGAATGCAGAGCGATGGGAAGGCCGGCGAGCCCGGCTGTGGTGAGCAAAGGGGCAACGAGAGCAGGAGAGCTGCCTCCCACCGCGAGGCCTTGTCTGCTTCTCCCACGCTTCGGTTTTACTGGAGTCTCAGTAAACTATGGACTCACTCCCTGCTGTGGTGGAAGAGAGACTCGGGGCCAGTCAGGAAGCATGGGGCCCTGAGAATCCCCCCCACCCCGCCATTGGATCACAGCCTACATGGGGCTGAGAGGAGGGGCTCAGGCCTTGGAAGTGCACCCGCTGATTCTGACGGGCGCCGTGGCTCCAGGGCAGCGTCCAGCCTCCGGGTCTTCGTGCTCTCATGCTTCCCAAGTCTGAGTGCCTTCCTGGGGCTGGGAGAGACTGCAACTCCATCTAGGGAAACGAGCCTTTGAACTTTCACGCAGGTCGCCCTGGCTTGGGAGGCCACACACTGCACAGTCCCTTTCCCCAGCCACCCGTGCTTCACAACTGCATCACAAGTCCATGTCCTAGGCTGAAGGGCGCCCAGGAAAGAAACGACATGTGCCCTGGGGTGGAAGCTGGCTCCTCGGGGAATGAGGAGCAGCATGCAGAGGTCAGGATCTAACGGCCTTTGGGACCTCGGCCACCGTGGGCTGCCTGGGCCCTCAGGGCTGAAGGCGAGGGGCCTGGCAACCCCTGCATGAGCCACGTGTGACTGCTCTCAGAAAACACCAATAGCTACCTTCTGCAGACCAAGACAGACCTTGGAACTGAAGGTCTAGACACTCTGGCGTTGTCATTTTCGTCAGGACTTAAAGATACTAAAGCCATTTTTTTTTTTTTTCCTCATCTTTTTAGGCGCCAGGAGAAACTTAGGAAAGCATTCAATTCTTAAACACATACACCCCAGAGAAACACCAAACTACAAAATCCTGGGCTGATGCAATAAAAATACCAAGGGCTGGTGGCCCGGGTGGCACACGATGCTTCCCGTTCTGCAGGTGGCAGTCTGATGTCGAGGCACCATGTGGCTGGCATGTGGACAAGGTTCTTTCCTGGTTGCTGACAGCCACCTGCACGCTGTGTCTGCACTGATAGAAAGGGACCTAGCTGGCTTTCCAGTCTCTTCTTATAAAGGAACCAAAGTCACAGGTGAGAGCTTAGTGGTCCTGGGGTACTCACCCCCCAAGGCCCGAAATTCTAAGGATGTTAAATTGATAGTTGGGATTTCAGCAGGTGAGTTTGGAGGACACATAGCAGTCCACAGCAAGAGGATGCTGAGTTCTCAGCACAGCCTGGCCTGACAGCCCAGCTTCTAGTTGTCCTGTAGATGGCCACACGCGCTGAGGACTGTCACAGGCTCCCCGCATCTCAGCAGAGGGAAGCTGAACGAAAAAGCAGTGAATGAAAGCACCAACTACCAAAATTAATTCCTTTCCCAAGCCTGTGACACTTGCAAATTTGTGGACCAGGAGAAGTAACAGGAATATCAGCAGACAGCGGCTGCAGCAGGACTTGGAGGTCAGATTCTGGGCGTGAGGCCAAATCCTGGCTGTGGATCACAGAGCAGCCTTGGACGAGGCCTCTGGAGAGCGAGGAGGTGGCGTGAGTGATGTGGGCGGGACTCTGAGTCAGCAAGGAGAGGACTCCTCACAGACACAGGGCCCCACGGAACGTGGCCAGCTGAAGAACTGGAGCCATGCACTCTCACAGACACACTGAAAGTTGGGTAAGACTCTAACTCCTCGGTGGTAGCTCCTGAGGATAACAGAGGGAGCCTACTGGTCACTCTGGCCATGCCTCCATGCTCCACCCAGGGTCATCTCTATTCTTCAGGTAGGCAGTGCTTTATGGGGGTGGGGTCTCCTAGCACTGCTCCCTCAACCCAGAAGTACTTCACCCTCTTGGGACTATGCTTTATGTCTGGCCTTTTCCCTGATTTTTGTAATTAAGGAGAGAAAGGATCATTTAGCTCAAGGTTACAGAGGTGTCAGCCCAAGGTCAGCTGGCTCCTCTGCAGGGTGGCCCAGCAGACAGCGTCACAGAGGAGAAGCGGCCCATAGCAGGGCAGGCAGGAGGCAGGAAGCAGCGGCAACGGCAGCAAGCCTGCTTTGCCCTTTCATCCCATCCAGGCCACGGCCTTTTGGATGGCACCACCCACACCTACACCCATGGGAGGGTATCCCAGCACCCACACTCAGAACTATGATAAGCCAATCCAGGGCCACACACCTTTAATCCCAGTATCACAGCTTTAATCCACATTCACACCCTTGATCCGGCCACCGCAAAACAGCCCCGCCTATGACCACATGAAGCTTCCTGGGGAGCAACCCGATACAAGACATGATGCAGGAAGAGGGCTGTGAATCAGACTGGCCAGCACTGCGAGCTAGGACTCACCAGCCTCTAGAGCCAGGAGAAATAAACGTCCGGCGTTTAAGCCACCCAGTCTATGGGGCTTGAGATAGCAACACTAATTGACTAAGACAGTGAACTAGCACGTGGGTACAGGATTAAAAGGCAAGTGGCGCAAGGAATGCACTCGCAGACCCGCCTTAGCTTCCAAAGGCTCACCGGCAATGCAGGGACAGAGCCGGCTGGTTGAACTTCAAATCTGGCATCTAGATGTCGTTTATCTACTTTGCAGTTTGTTCATGTCTCCTCAATTTTTAACCCAAGTCAAGCACCTAGCTTACCTCTCTGGTCCTAGCACTGGCTGCTTAGACTCTAAGTTAGTTCACAGGGGCAGCTATTTTATGGACCATCTTAAGCATCAAAATACACAAGGATGTGGTAGTGCTGGTGTTTTCGTTATCCTGGTGAGGAAATCCATTTCCCAATCCCTTTCCTGGAGCTCCTCAGTGGTTGCTTGGCATTGCAATTTATGAAGAGGTCAGAACGCGATGAGAACACAGCGAATGGGGAGCCACAGCCTGGTCCAGAAAGATGTGTGACCTGCACGGAGAAGCCAGCCTCACCGGCTACCCGCATCATCTGGGTCTTTGTCTTAAACACAGAACAATTTCATCACGCTCCTTTTTGTCTCTGAGTCCCGTCTGCCTTACTCGGCTGACTGCTTGGCCTGTCTACACTGGGGCTTAGAGTGAAGTATCTTATTCATATTACCGCTGCTTAAGACAGACATCCCAGTGAATATGACAAGCATTATAACAGACATCTGCAAACATATTTCTATGTATTTTCTGGATTTCTGCAGCTATTTTCTTTCAGGAAGTTGAAATCACTTTCCAGGGCCCACCTGTCTTTAAACATTTGCAGTCACAAACACGTGCCACTTTGTCTCATAACTAGTGTGGTGCTACTCACGGAAAGCTCCCAGCTCGTGTGACAGCCGCACAGGCAGGCAGCCATGCTCCTCTCCAAGGCCATGGTTTTCTGTCTACCAAGTCCTTCTTCCTCTCCTCACTGGTGTTCTTATTTTAAGGACCCACGTTCAGAGTTCAGTTTTTTCGCAAGAAGAAGCAAGTATTTTTAATTGAGAATCTCCATCCTCGTCCCCCAACTAATTCCATAACGCTGGCTTCTCCATAATTATCATTGTATTCCTCGGTCAAAATATTAGCAAAAGAATGGTCAGAGGCATGGGCCATTTATGGGGCCAGAACCCAGTGACATCCTTGGAGGGAAAGATCATCAAGTCCCAGTGAAGAGCGCAGAGCAGCTGGCCAACACTAAACTGCCATGGGCAAAATGGTACCATCATGAAATTCCAATTTGGCCTTGGACTCAAGAAACCAGAATCTTCCACTACAACTGATTTCTAACAAAATGTGACATTCCTGAACTCACAACATTCAGACCAGATGACGGTCTCCCACATGGGGCCTTCCCACAGACCACCTCTCCCTTCTTCTCCAACCCGGCCCACGGTGCACGGTGTGATTTCCTCTCACCTCTCCCACCACCTCAGGGAAGACCCCAATCAGCTCCTCGTGTGTCACTCTAGCTGCCCCCCAAACTCCACCCCTAGCAGAAGTCCATAAAGCCTCAGGCTCCCTGTCTCATGTCAGAGGCGCTGCCTGTCTCCCTGCCCTTCGGTCCTCTCGTGTCCTCAGACTTAATAAAGGCTTCCCTTCCCCCATTTCTGCTTCTCTGCTGTGTCGCCACCGCCATTGTGGCTGCCCCTAAAACCTATCAACAGCCTATCCGTCCCCAGAGAGCACCCTGCCCCAGGAGGTACCCACACCGCACCTGCAAGGTTGAACTAGTGCTGGGCGTGCTGGAGAGATGGGAACTGGTTTCAGGGGGACCAGTGCTGGGGCCCCTGAAGGAACAGAAGAGCAGAGCAGCGAGTGAACCACAACGCAGCCTTGGCTCTTCCACCGCAACAAGCCTCTCCCTAGACAGAACGTTAACAGCTCGGCCGCAACCCCTCCAAACACTTGCAGGCGACGGGGGACGTCAGCGTCAGCTGTTACCATAACCAAGCTATCAAAAAAACTAAAAATAGAAATAAAGTCGCTAATGGCACCATCTCGGAAATCTAATCTAACTCACGAGGGCAGCTCCCTGAGCCCTGGTGACACCCTTGGGCATCCACTGCCAGGCTGGAGGAGGAGGACGTGCTGCCAGAGGAGAGGGTAGGCACGCGGGTCGGTGCCCGGGAGTAACGAGGAGGCAGCCGAGAGCAGAGCGGAGCGGCCACCAGCGGTGCTGGGCCAGCAGCACCTGAAGGCCAGCCCCATGGAAGGAGCGGCCCTGTGCTGCCCCCATGGGAAGGTGGGGCCGCCCGCCCCTCTGCGAGCCAGTTGGGTCAGGACGAGCGCTCCCCAGCCGCGGGCCGCGTTCCCATTCCCCCAGTCACCCTGAGGTCGCCAACCTTGAAAGCCCCAATGAGGTGGTTGCTGGAGCGGTGCTCGGGCCAAGCAGCCCTAATTGCTTCCCTGGTGGAGGCCGGCTGCAGGCCTGAGGTCCGCAGTTAACAGCGCAGCAGCCCATGGCCTGCGCCGCTGGAAAGCCTGCCCCAGACCTCTGCATGCTGCCTTATGATCGCTGGAGGAGGAGGCCTTCTCATTTGCCAAATTGGATCTGGTCTTTCCAGCCCAGCGGTCATTAACATTTGTTCTCATGAAATGGTCAGAGTCAGAGAAGTACAGCTCTCATTAGCTCCTGCTCAGCTAGGAAGAACACTCCTCTGCTCCCAGGACTGGCGCAGCTACCAAGCCACAGCTGTCTGAGTTACATAGCTGGACGGTCTGGGCCTAACCCCACACACCCCGCGGCCTTCCGCCCCACCTCCTTTCACACACGCCTTCCAATGAACAAGGGCAGTGACTACAGAGGGCCCACAGGCACCTGGCCCCCACAGGCACCTGGCCGTGTGGCCACAACCCCCGTGGTGAGCAACCTGTGAGCCTGGGTCGCAGAGCTCGGAGCTGTGACCTTGGGCCAAGCAGACTGGGATCCAGTCGGGCAGTAGCAAGGTGAACCCATCAGGTTAGCACAACTCTGGGCAAGTTCCCTGGAGCTTCCCCATTCCGAAGGCGTACCCAGGTGGCTGCCTGGCCAAGACTGGTGACCAGCCACCAAGGGCAGGAGGGACAAACAGCCCAAGTGTATCACCATCCTTGAAAACATCCCTGTGTGAGGCCAAACTAGCACAACACTACATTGGAGGCGAAAATAACCAATTATTATAAGTACGTTGGCCAGCATGTCCTCTCCAGCAGACAGTTTGCTAATACATGAAACTGTCCACTGCACATAGTCGGTGACCTAGTGACCACTTTTAGGGCAGTGTCCTGGAGAACAGAAGGGAAGTGTGTGCAAGGATATTACATTGGCGTTGCCTCATCAGCACCAGACTACAAAGAAGCCAGATAGAGGACCAACTGAAGTGCAGTATATTTGTATAAGAGGATATCTCGTGGTCCTAAGAACAATGACAGCTTTAACTACATTTAAGTGAAACAATCTCCAGTGTATTTTGGTAACTGAAAAAAGTAAGATACAGTCATCTGGACATATCCTCAGCTCCTTTATTATAGATTATCTCTGATATGAAATTGTTGCAGGGCTGGGGAGATAGCTCCGTGGCACAAGTACCTACCTGGCAAGTGCAAGGTCATGAATTCAAACCGAGACCCCCCCCCCCAAAAAAAAAGAGAAAAAAAAAAAAAGAAATTGTTGCAGACAGCCGAGTTAGATAGAAATATTATAGGCAGTCAGACAGAGCTAGGCCATCTAAGGAAATAACAGAAGGCAAGATGATATCTAACAACTATGGGATGGATGGATGCTCCCGCTGTGGACCAGACCTAAAGACCAAAGACCAAAACAAATGCTGACCTCCTTAAAGGAGGTCGCCATCCAAGATTGATCAACACCATGAAGGAGCAGAAGCATCACTAATCCGACTACTACCAGGGGCTACCTGATAAAGTTCTGTTCTGCATTCACTCCCACTTGCTACATGACTCGCTTTCCCACTTGGTCCTGGACTTAATCAATTTTACCTGAGCAGTGGTGCTTGTAGCCTCATTGGTGGACCATAGCTTTGTCCCACCTCATGCCCACCTAACGGAGTTCCCATGGTTTTCACTTTAGACCTGCCTCGCTGTATGATTTTCCTCTATAAAAGTCCTGGAAGAGACAGCTTCTGGGGGATGACCACTTGGGACCCCCCTCCTGTCCCTGTGTCTTGGATAGGAGCTTTCTTTCCCTCAATAAATATGTTCTGCTCATTACCTCTGTTTGCTCCTAAAATTCATTCTTCAGTTTTAGAGAACACAAACTCATCCCAGATACTTTTCATGTTGGGGATCGGTTTTCCCTATATCATTTGGAGGTTCCTTACTGGAGGTCATGCACCGCAGATCAGTTTTTTCTTCCTGCATCAAAATAACCTAGTACTCGTCATTAGCTCTGGACAAGGACTTAGGGCAATTTGGTGTCAAGAGACAGAGGGACCCTCATTTTCATGTACACCTTTGTAAGTCTCTGGATTTGTGCCACAGAAATGAGTTCTAGAAATATTAATAATTAAAATTTGAAGAACTATTTGTGTTTCAATAAAATACCTGTGTTTTTAAAAATCACCAACAAGGACCGGGGTTATAGCTTAGCGACATAAGCATCTGCCTGGCAACTGCAAAGTCCTGAGTTTGGTGCTCTGTGCCACAAGACAAGATCATGGAAGAGAGAAAAGAATCAGGTGAAAACTCGGGACCTGCCAAGGGCGGCGAGAAAGCAATCAAGTAAATATGCAGGAAAAAGTAGCATTCGATGTTGAGGACAAAGTCCAATCAGCCTTCTGGTGCGAATTCGGTCCTTTCATTCAACAGGTAGCAAATGTCACTAGGGCGCGGGCCTCTCTGCCGCACGGCTGCCTCATCTACCTCAGGACCCCTGGTTAGACACTTTAGGAACCGCAAAGGACAGACATTTCCAAGCCCCGCCTCCTAGCAGCCTCCCCCACTGATCGGCCTCCTCAGAGCTAAGCGCCCGCACGGCTAAGTTATGGTGCTGACTTAGCCACTCTCCTCACCTCTAGCACAAACTCCCCAACACCTACAGGTTAAAGACAGAGAGGATTCGCAGGCTTTACAACTACAGAGCAAGGCAGAAAGGCACAGCGCAAGGGGCTGCGCAGAGAAAAAGGGCTCTGGCCAAGGTATCCAGGGAGCAGAGGGAAGGGAGGAGCCAGGGGGAGACCCCCTGCCAGGTCACCCAGCAACCCCCACTTTCAACCAGACCCCCACCTGTAACAGCAGGCCAGCTGTACCACCTCAGGACTCACTCACCTTCCCAAAGCCCTGCCTAGAGCTCCTGTGGCCTCAGGGGAGCACCTTGATCTAAATCGAAGCAAGTACCCAGATGGCAGTTAAAGGGCAGTTCGATGCTTGGTGAAATTTAATTACCATTGAAATTGGTAGACTTTGAGGAGAGCAGACAGCCCTGTCTATGTAGGTGGCCTCGTTCAGTTAAAGGCCTTAAGAGGAAAACACCAAGGTCTGCCCAGGAAGAAGGAATTCTGTTCTTGGACACCTGCCCACTCCACTGCCCCAAGCCTAAGGCTCAAATCCCAGGCATTCGCTGAGCTACATCCCCAGTGTCTATTTTATTTTTACTTTTGAGACAGGATTTTGCAAAGCTCCTCACGGCTGGCCACGTGGGTCTCTGGCCCTGGGCGCCTCCTGCCTTAGTCCTGCAGGGCCGAGATTATAAGCGTGTGCCAACACACCCTGCTGGACCTGTGCTTCTTAAGTTTTCATTAGCACATGTTTGCGGTACGTGATGATCGCATTTCTCCTGGGAAGCTGTCCATGTACCCAACTCATTTTTTTTCATCCTGTTTCTCTCCCCTCCCCACCCCCCATCCCTTAGTCTTTTTGCAAAAGATCTATCTTCCCACTTCCTATGATCTGTCTTTTATTTTGCTATTCATTTCTATTTTTGATTTCTCACACAAGAGAGCTAAACATGCATGTGATGCATTTCTCTTAAGTGTGGGGCCTGCAGGTGCATCCATTTTTCTCCAGAGGATGCTGCTGGCCAATCCTGCACGCTTCAGCCGACTGCACCACTTGGCAGCACAAGGGCCTGAGCCAGCTCCTTGAAGTAAGTCATACTGGTTCCTTATCTTGTTGATCCTGAACCTGTTTCCCTGAAGAAGCCCTACTCACAGGCCATCCGCAGGTGGCCCCGACAACACACATCGTGCATCACAGGATGCGCATCACAGGTCCTGCGTCATGCGTCACACGTCACCTGTTCCCACTGGCCTGCCCTCTGCTGTTTTCTTGCCTTGCAGCATGCTTGAATCCAGTCCCACTAGCCAGGTGCTGAGCAGCACAGCCTTCTGTCTCCGTCAGGGACCCGGGACAGGCCCTCTGTCCTTCCAACGGCCAACCGAGAGCCCGCACCAGGACCCAGTGCTGCTGTCCGTGCGCTGCTCCACCAGGCTGCACAGCAGTGACAACGGTACTGAGGCTAAGTGCGAGGGTCTCACTCAGCCACCTCAGCGTCCAAATCAGTCAGGAGGAACACGAATCAGAAGAAAAGTGAAGAGAAAGGCCAACCCTCGCCAGATGCTTCCAATGGCCAGGGTGAGTCCTGTCACGTATTTTTTCCTACACAGCCACCTGAAGACTGTTAAAGGCACCTCATAGCTCACGTTTAACTGGCTGGGTTGCTGTAGTCAAGTTTGCACAATGTAGGACTTAGCCTGCACTGCCTCAAAGTTGAAAATAAAGAACTACCTTTTGAAATAACATACACTCAAACATATAAAAATTATAAAGGAAAAATTATTTGTGGTTATCACCCTCTCATACACAAATGTCTTCTGTTAGGTTTTAATGTCCATCTTAAAAGATCAAATTATGGCCCGTAATTCCAAGATCAAATACCAGTCCTGAGGACCAGGTGAAATCCTAAACTAGAAGTCTATGCAGATAGCTTCTACAACAGATTTTTAACAAAATCATTTTCCCTATTTTATAAGGATTACAAGGTGAAGTTATCTTTGACGAGTCCATTAGCATCATGTAAAGAAAGAGCCAACTGGCCAAGCCTTCTGGTCAGTAAGGCTGCTCTCAACAGCTGCCCAACACCGACAACTCTACTCCATAGGAAAATTGATTTACAAGTATGTCAGATGGAGATTTTATTTTACTTCCTGATCCTACTGTTCTGTCTTCCGCTGTCAGCCAAGAACCAAGACCTTCTCTCCTGGGAGCAAAAAGGCGGAATAGGATGAAGCCTCCGAGGTCGCTCCTGAAAGCAGGAAGCACTCGGCTTTGACCTGGTCTATGAAATCAATGCCGCATGGCACAGAGAGAGGAAGCAGGTGGCAGTGTACTGTTACATCAATACTTTTCTTTATTGTGTCATCCGCATTAAATTCCACTAAAGGACAAGCAGATTCAATTGACCATGAGGAATACAAAAAGGACAGTGGTGAATCATATCTCAATTGAATTTTAATCAATACTATAGGATTTAGAGGAGAGGCCTATTTTCCTGTTAGTGAAGTTATCTTGCTGTTTTCCATTCTAGATTATGAGGAAAGGTACAGGCTGGGACACTCACATTAGGACAAGCAGTGCCAGTTCAACCATCAAATGAGGTACTGTTAATATTTCAGCATACTGAGCACAAGTTTCTCTGGGCATTTGCTATCACATGCAATCTGCTTTCCACTGAACACCAGAATAGCCTTCTTACTGAAGGTCACACTCTCCTCACATCAGATGGGAAGACTTTTCTGGGACCCAGAGGCAGCAAGCAACAGAGCTGGCATGCTAAGTAGGTCCAAAGGCCACTGTCCTTCCACTAAGCGTGACCACCTTAACAACTTACTGCTTATGGTGCAGGAAATTGCAGTTAGGTCTAGTTGTCTCCTCAAAGCCTCGCTGGGGCAGGAGGCTTCTAGAGCTGTGATTAATTCATAATCCAATAAGGGGACTATGGGAGTGAGTGTCACAGCGGCCCTGGGGTAGCTTGAATACAATGTAAGGAGGGCAGAGAGGCTTGCTAGCTGCAGGCCGCTGCTCCTCCCTGTGCTCTTTGCTATTTTCTGCTGCCACAAACAGCTGTCCTCTGCCATGTACCTCTCTGCTTTGGAGCCAGCTGAGCATGACCTGAAACCTCCGCTAACTGTGAGCTAAATAAACCTTTCCTTCGTTCACTTTGGGTGTCAAGTATTTTGTCCCAGCAAGGAGAGAAAAGTAACTGAGACAGTCGCCTTGTAGGAATTGACATGGTACCTAAGTTGAACAAGATGAGCTAGAATGTGTTCATATACAAAAGTTAACCTTTTAAGGACAAAATTAATCATGTCAAAATAAAGCCAATTTGAAAGGAATTCCACGAGCCAAAATGGGATTTTGACTAGCAGAAAACTCTGCTAGTCATATGCACTTAAAATATTCAATACAAAAATGTGTTACCAGCTTCCTTGCATCTACAAGAGCACTAACTCATCATACAGAAAAATTGATAAACTTATAAAAACAATGAACACCTTTCTGATGTAAACTATGTCCAGGCAGCCATATAATGGACAAGGATAAATTCTTCACCACAGAAGAATTATGGCTCATGTGAAAGAGGGGACAGGATAAGAAGATCACCGTTTTATTCCCAAATGAAACACTGGATTGAGACAATGGTTGCCAGTGAATGTGAGCTACAGGTAAGACCCTCTGCGGAGCTCCGTAGAGGGCATTCTGCCATCACCTGTCGAAATATTGTAACCTCAAAAACATCTGAACCTTAATCAAATCAAGGTGGAGAACTAATTGTGGGTTGACAGAAAATGGAAGAACAAGATAAAAATAGCAGAAGTATCGTTCTGACCCCAAATACAAGAAGTTAATGATACCTATCCTGATTTCCCCAACAAATCTAATGCCATAAAAGCAACTGAGGAGCAAGGACAGACAGTGTTAAGATAATGCAAAGAGCTTCTTCCAGTTCCAGTGCAGCCACAGTTGACAGTGCAGTTGTAGCCAAGTCCAAGAACCACGCCACACACAACTGGTCCCGAAAATGGCACAGAAATGGCATCAAGAAGCCTCGGTCACAAAGATACAAATCTCTAAAAGGGGCAGATCCCAAGTTCCTTCGGAACATGCATTTTGCCAAGAAGTACAACAAGAAGGGCTTCAGGAAGATGTAAGCAAATAGTGCCAAGGCCATGAATGGGTGGCTGAGGCTATCAAGGCCCTTGTCGAGCCCAAGATAATCCCAAAGGGAGTAAATTGCAGGCTCACTTGACTTGCCTATATTGCTCACCCCAAGCTTGGGAGGCAGATCTAACTAAGCCCTCATTGCCGAGGGTCGCAGACCTTGCTGGCCAAAGGCCCAGGCTACAGCTAAAGCCAGGCTCCATCTTGTGCTCCAGCCAAGGCCCAGGCTCCAGCTTGTGCTCCAGCCCAGGCTCCCAAAGGTGCCCAGGCCCCTGTGAAGGCTCCACAGAAAAAGCCTCTTTATCTGCTGATGTAAAAACAGAAGGACTGGTGTGACCACTGGGGTGCCATTTATAGGGGACTGGGGTCCTCCTGTGGTCTTTGTACAAATAAACTTGAGGCAGGAAAAAATAAAATAATAAAAAGATATGACAACTGTGCAGTTTATGGTTTTTACTGGTTTGCTTTTTTGAATAGACCAACTATAAAACAAAGACATTGAGACAACTGGAGAAACTTGAATACCAGTTGAGTATCACATTATTTTCGATGTTATTTGTTGGATACAATAATACCAAATGGTTACATTTTTTAAAGTCTTTTTCCTTAAATTAATTTAAAGTAGCATGAAAAATTATATGCTGTCTGATACTTGCTTCAAGTACTCTAGGAAAAGGTGTGGGTGTGGGTGGGTACCTGTGTGCGCACATGTGTGGGAGGAGGCGGGAGGTAGAGACAGGCAAATGGAATAATTGGGAAATATCAACTATTATCAAAGTTGAGTGTTATGGTCTGTATCTGGATGTCCCCCAAAAGCCTCATGCAGCCATGGGGCCAGGCTTCTTCAGCAGTAGCTACATCCAGAGTTTGTGACTGATTTATAGTACAATGCTGGGATAGAGAAGGCTTGACAACTGCTAGATCTGTTCACTGACTGCACCAGCACCACCCTAATCCCAACAGCCCAGACAAAAGGGAGAGAAACGGGCATGTTTCATCCTTTTGCTCTTGGAGCTTGTGTTATCTTCCGCCACCATGAACTGTTGTCTCTCTGCCAGCCTCCCTTCCTGGGGGCCACTTGATTGTGGACTCAGCAAAGTGACGAAGACATTGAGCTAAGAGCCTATGAGGTTAGCGACATCATAATCTCCATCCTAGTGTGTGCTCGGAAAATTCCATTCAGTTTAACACCAAAGAAATAAAACATGTAGAAACAAAATTCTATACATGTCTGAAATTGGAAAGGCATACAATGAATAGCCTTTAAAAATCTAATCATGGGGCCGGGGAGATAGCCTCCCCACCAACGCCTGCTCTAGAGCGCACTGAGCCAGCGCTGGAGTCTGGGCGTGGTGGCACACACCTGTAATCCGAGCACTTGTGAGGTTCAAACAGGAGAATCACTATAAGTCAGTAGTGAGACCCTAAAAAAAATAATCTTGAAGATCGGGATAGGCAAAGAATTCATGAACAAAAATCAAAACGCACGTTTGACATTTGAAAGAATCAACAACTGGAATTCCTGCAGCTAAGAAAGTTTTTCACCTCTAAAGAAATTACCAACAGAGTGAAAAGACAACCCATAAATTTTGAAAAGATTTTAAATAATAAGTATTCAGACAAAGGTCTTTTATCTAGAATTTATAAAGAACGAAAAACCATTAGGACCCCAAAATTCAAAGACCCCGTCCAGAAATGGGCATCTGAGATAAACACACATTTCTCAGACAAAGAAATTCAACAAGCCTACAAATACATGAAGAAATGCTCCACATTGCTAGCCATTTGTGAAATGCAAATCAAAACAACACTTAAATACCATCTCACCCCAGAAAGAATGGCTATCGTAAAGAAATGAACCAGGAACAAATGCTGAGGAGGCTGTGGGGAAAGAGGAACCCTTCTCCACTGCTGGTGGGAATGCAGACTGGTGCAACCATTATGGAAAGCAGTGTGGAAACTCCTTAAAATCTAGACCTGTAGGGGGGCTGGGAGATAGCTCCATGGCACAAATGCCTGGAAAGTGAAGGCTGTGAGTTTGAACTCTGGTCCCGGAAAAAAAAAAAACAAAAACCTAGAGCTGGAAATCTCATTCAGTCCAGCTATACCCTACTTGGAATTTTCCCAGAAAAACTGAAAACATCATACCATAGTGATATCTGTGCACCTATGTTCATAGCAGCCCAATTTGCAATAGCCAAATCTTGGAAACAACCAAAATGCTCATTATCTGAAGAATGGTTGGAAAAGATGTGGTATTGGTATACAATGGCATATTACTCAGCTATAAAGAATGATAAACTAGAACACTTTATATATAAATGGATGTATCTTCAACATATACTCATAAGTGAAATAAACCAGACCTACATGTGTACATATTGTATAGTGTCCCTAGTGTAAGAACTCAGAAGGAGAAATAAAAATAGAGACATAACACAGCTGAATGGAATCAAAGATTTAAGGATTAAACAACAAAGTGACTGGAAGCAGAAAAGAGAGGAACTATAGCAGGAGCAAAGCTATACACTTATATGCACAGGATCAATTAGACAATGGTCCTAAGAAACCTCAAAAGGGTTTTGACACTGATGATAGCAATATGTAACACTAAAACTATGGTTGGAATGCCTGTCATACTGGCATTTTAGATGTGTGCTGCTACCAATGTAATTTCAGATACTGTTATTCTCTCTCTCTCTCTCTCTCTCTCTCTCTCTCTCTCTCTCTCTCTCTCCAGTAAATGGTTAGTTTCTAAGAAAACAAAAAAGGGTATTAAATAAGAGTAGAATAGGAAAAATGTCAAAGGATAGATAGGTCAAAATTTGGTACCTGCTTATATTTCTAAATATCTGTGTACAAATATGTAACTGCTTTTATCACATTGTATAGGGATTTATTAGAATATCAATGATTGATGGAAAATACCAATTCTAAGTTAAGTCTAAGATGTTTGATATTCAGAAAGACAATGATATTAAACTCAAGCACCTACGTTTTAGATAATAGTATCATTAAGCTTTTCTTCTGGAGAACTAAGAATATAAGTTTACGGATCAAAAATTAGAGAAATAAGAAAAGGGCTATAAGGAGAGCCAATATTTTGGCCTTAGCCTTTCAAGATCAGTGAGGACTCCGCCATATCCAGTGGATGAATTTAAACTTGGTAGATCCAGATCTGGTGCTAAGCTAAGAACTCTACCAAAGCTCTACACCAAAAGTCAGAAGACAATGCTATGTAAAATGAAAAAGAGAAGGAGCAAAATGCATTCTCAGTCCCTGAGCTTACCCAAAACAAATGCATTGAAGACATAGGAGACAATAGCATAGAAGAAATTGGAAATCACATACATGAAATCTGAAGTGAAGAAACAACTGCAGAAAGGTATAGAGGATAGCAAATCAGAAATACTTTCTGAAGTAAAAAAAGAAATGATAAGTATAATGAAAGAAGTACTAAGTGCTTCTAAAGAAGATACTGATTAAATAAAATACAGGAGGATAGAAAAATGATGGAATCCTTAAATAACCAATATAGGAAAGAAATAGAATGCATGAAGCAGATTCAAAGAGATATACAGGAAGTGAAAGCCTTAATCACAAGCTGGCAAAAACATTTGAATGAAAAGAAAATAGACTATCAGACCTTGAAGACACCATTGCACCTAGTGAAAAAGGAAGAAAAAATCTCTTAAAAGCAACTAGGATGCAGGAAAAGATAATTGAACATCTGCAAGATGATGCAAAGATGAACAACATGAGACTAATAGGCATCAATGAGAAAGAAGAAATCAATACAAATGATATGAAAAGAATATGGGCAGAAGTAATTGCAAAAAACTTCCTAAATATGGAGAAACAATCTGACATTCAAGTAACCGAACCATATAGAACTCCAAATAACATCAACCCAATTAAAACCACACCCAGACACATAGTAATGAAGATCCCAGAAATTCAGCACAAAACGGTATCCAAAAAGCTGCTAGAGAAAAGAAACAGATCACATTTAAAGGAAAACCTGGGGCCCGGCAGGATGGCTCAGTGGTCTAAAGGGCCTGCTTAGGAAAGCTTGGGCAGCTGCAGGGACCGCGGTTCGATCCCTGGCACCACATGCTGTACCAGCCCTGCCCTCGGGGAAGGCTGAATCAGCCATAAAAATAAACAAATAAACAAATAAATAAAAGTTCTGAAAAAAAAATAAATTAAATTAAATTTTAAAAATAAATAAAGGCAAACCCTTCAGAATAATGGCAGATTTCTCTTTATAAATTATCAAGAAGAGCATGGACCAAAGTACTACAAGTCTTGCAATACAACGAATTTCAACCCAGACTGATATACCCTGCAAAACTCTCTTTCAAGTATAATGGAGAAGTGAAACACTTCCGTGACAAACAACTAAAGAATTTCATGACGACAAAACCAACCCTACACAGACTACTAAAAGGTATTCTACAGAGGAATCAAAATGACCACAACTCCATGAATGAGAATGGAAAGAACCCATCAAATAGGGCAAACAATTAAACACAGGAGAAAAAGAGGTATATAACAACAGTCTTCCAATTATTCTTTTGTATACAACAGCAAAATGTTTCCATCAGTATATTCTACAAATGTGAAAATAATAAAATAAAATAAAATTTTGAAATAGGACCAGCAAGATGGCTCAGTGGTCTACAGCACCTGCCTAGGAAAGTTTAGGCAACCACAGGGACCACGGCTCGATCCCCAGCACCACATGCTGCACCAGCCCCACCCCCAGGGCAGGCTGAGCCACCCATAACACAAATAAATAAATGAGGTTAAAAAAATAAAATAAAAAATCATATTCTACAAATGGATTTCTCCTGCACCCTATAAGTCATGATTCTGTCCAGGTTTACAGTGTTGATATCAAGGAAATAGCAGTAGCTCAGTCCAACAAGTGGTGCCTGGCCACGAGTAAGCCTCATGGACACTGTTCATATCAACAACATACTAGAACTGTGTGCGATATCCTATCCCCAAACTGTTAGAAGTGTTGGTCATTATCTTTTGCCATTCCAGTCTTAATGTTATGTTTTATTCTTAGTAATTCTTTACTATCATAAAAACTTTTTCTTAGTTGATATTTTTGTATAAACTAACCTATTCAAGTACTATATGAGTACTCTGAATTGATCACAGATTCATATATGATACACAACATTCTGGCCTCTTAATTGGCTTGCAATTTAATGTTAATTTTGGAATATTGTTTTTGAAATACTTATTTTAACTTTTAATTAATTAATATTTAATCAATTTTATGAATATTGTTTAATTTTATTTTAATGACTTATACTGTATCTTTTACTTTCTTCTAGTATTAGAAACTTTTAAAAGATTAAATATTTTTATTAAATATTTCCATTTTCCATTGACTTTATATTATTTCCTCCTTGTCTTTTACACATACATACACACACATGTATGAAAAAATATGTATATAACCTGACATAAGATTGATATTGTTTTGTAGAAATCTTCAATGACCTTTTAAATGGGTTCATCTAATATAATTATATTTTATATAGCCCTGTATAACTATCATTTTGACAGCTCTTTATTCTTTTTTTGTTGTTGTTCTTTGACAGTTTATTGCATTTAATAAGAAATAACAATGAGAGCTCTTTATTCTTTTTTTTTTTTTTTTTTTTTTTTTGTCTTTTTGAGACAGGGTCTCTCTGTGCAGTTGAGGCTGGCCTTGAGCTCACTTTTGTAGCCCAGGCTGGTCTCGAACTTGCACCAATCCTCCTGCCTCAGCCTCCCTAGTGCTGGGATTACAGGCATGAGCCACTATGCCCGGCTGAGAGCTCTTTATTCTTTATCCAGGACTATACAGCAACTTCTCTTGCCTTCTGGATTATGGTCTTTGTTATTTCCTACATGCTACATCTGCAGATATCAGAATATTTCAAGTAAAATTTTTTACTTTTAGTTTTCAAAGGCATGTTTGCTAAGTATAAAATTCAATGAGGACAGATCTTTTTCCCTTCAGTCCTTCGAATTAATTAGTCTAATTTTTTACTCACTTGCTCTTTTTTCTTCTAATGTGGAATAAGATGCTATTTAACTTTGCTCTTCCATAGCTAATTTTTTGTGCATATGCTTTAATGATCGTTTTCTTTATACTGTTTCAACAATTTCATTTTTGTGTGTCTTGGTATGATTATTGTATTTATTCCTTGTACAAAAGTTTCATTTTTCTTGGAAATATGGTACCATAATTTCAACTAAATTTAAAAATTTTAAATCTTTAAATATGTATTGCCTACCACTTTCTACTTATATGTATATAAGTTTCTTGATTCTGGCACAGAGTGAACTATTCTATGACTGATCTGTGAAGTGTTTCTTCTTCATTTTTATTTTGCACAATTTTTATTGTTATATTTACTTAAGTTTATAAGTAATTTATTTACAATGTATGATCTATTATTAATCTCATGCTATATATTCATTTCAGAAATATTTCTCTAAAATTCACATTGTCTACATCTTATCTTTCACATTTCAATATTTGTCTGTAATTTTACTATGCTATATAATTATTTCCATAAAGTTAAAGAAAAAAATCAATAGCATTTCTGTTCATAAACAATGAACACACTGAGAAGGAAATTAAGTAAACTACTCCTTTTGCAATAACATCCAAAAGAACGAAATACTTAACAATCAATCTAACAAAGGAAGCAAAAGATTTATATGGTACAAATTACAGCACTCTAAAAAAAAGAGATCAAAGAGGATTTCAGAGAATATAAAGATATTCCTTGCTCCTGGTTTAGGAGGAACCAATATTGTGAAAATGGCCATACTCCCAAAACTGTTACACAGATTCAATATACTCCTGATTAAAATACCCTTAGTATACCCTTAGTATACCTCACAGAGAAACCATCCCCAAAATTCATCTGGAACCAGAAGAGACCTATGATAGTGAAAGCAATCCTGGACAACAAAGGAAAACCAGGAGGCCTCACAATCCCTAACTTGAAGCATTGTTTTTTGTTTTGTTTTGTTTTTTTGTTTTTTTGAGACAGGGTCTCGCTATGCAGTTGAGGCTGGCCTTGAGCTCACTTTTGTAGTCCAGGCTGGTCTTGAACTCGCACCAATCCTCCTGCCTCAGCCTCCCAAGTGCTGGGATTACAGGCATGAGCCACCACGCCCGGCTCCGCTAACAACAGACCTTGGGATCAGTGGAAGAGATTAGAATTTGCAGATGCAAGAGAATCATACTCAGCCTCCTTATCTTTGACAAAAAAAGGCCAAATATGTTCACTGGAAGAAAGATAGCCTCTTTAGTAAATGGTGCTGGAAAACTAGCTTTCCACATGCCAAAGACATGTCAAATTAGACCCATGTCTATCACTGTGCCCTAAAGTAAAGTCAAAGTGGATCAAATACTTAAATACTAAAACAGAAATACTAAATCTACTGAAGGAGAAAGTAGATAGACATCTTGGAAACATAGGGATAGGTAGACAGCTCATGAACAAAAATCAGACTGCAAAGGATTACACCAAAGGATCAACAATTGGGAATCTCACCTCGTTGAAAAGTTTCTGAACATCAAAAGAAACAACCAACAGAGGAAAAAGAAATCTGATGAATTGATGAAAACATTTTAGCTGGCTGTCCTTTAAACAAATAGACTGTCCTTAAGAACATAAAAAGAATTAAAAATAATCAAGTCCTCCAAATTCAAAGACCCAGTACAAAAATGGGCATCTGAGATGAATATGCACTTCTCAGATGAAGAAATACAAATGGCAAATAAACACATGAAAAAATACTCAACATCATTGGACATTCAAGAAATGCAAATTAAAACAGCACTGAGATTCCACCTCACCCCAGAAAGACTAGCTATAATCAAGAAGTCAGCCAGTAACAGATACTGGAAAGGCAGTGAGTAAAAAGAAACCCTTCTCCGCTGCTGGTGGGAGTCCAAATTGATATGACTGTTATGGAGATCAGTTTGGAGATTCCTCAAAAAACTAGAATTAGAAGTCCTATTCAGAGGCAGCGGTATAGTTCAGTGGATTAAGCACTTGCTTAGGGAAGCACAAGGGCCAGGGTTTGGTTCCTGGCTCTGCCTGCTGTGCCAGCCCCACTCTTGAGCATGCTGAGCTGGCAATGGAGTCCGCGTGTGGTGGTGCACACCTGTAATCCCAGCACTTGCGAGGTAGAAGCAGGAGGATCACTACGAGTCAGTAGTGAGACCCTGTACAAAAGAAAAGGTCCCATTCAACCCCTCTATTCTCCACCTGTTTATTTTTCCAGAAGAACTGAAAACCTCATACCACAGTGAGATATGTGCATTTGTGTTTATAGCAGCACAGTTTGTCATAGCTAAATCTTGGAAGCAACCAAATGCCCATAAACTGAGGAGTGGATTTTCAAAATGTGGTATTTTTGCACAATAAAGTATTACTCAGCTATTAAAAAAAGATAGACTCTAGGCTTTTACAGGTAAATGGATGCAACTAGAGAACATACTCATAAATAGATCAGACCTGCATGTGTAAACATTGTATTATCTCAAGCTGGGCGTGGTGGCGCACGCCTGTAATCCCAGCATTTGGGAGGCTGAGGCAGGAGGATCGGTGTGAGTTCGAGACCAGCCTGGGCTACAAAAGTGAGCTCAAGTCCAGCCTCAACTGCATAGCGAGACCCTGTCTTAAAAAGACAAAAAAAAAAAAAAAAAAAAAAAAACATTGTATTATCTCCCTAGTGTAAGAACCTGAAATAGTAAATAAAATCTGAAAAGTACAACAAATACTGTCTTGGCTACTTTTCTCTTGCTAGGACAAAATATCTGATACTCAAAATGAAGCGAGAGAAGGTTTATTTAGCTCACAATTTGTGGAGGTTGCAGTCCATACATTTCTACCTCTAAGGCAGAGAGACACATGGCAGAAGGCATTGGTTCACGGTGGCAGGAAATTGAAAAACAGCAAGAGCAAAAAGAGAAACGCAGAGGCAGCAGCGGATGAGGCGGCAGCACATGAAGCACCAGAGGCAGAGAGCAAGGCCCTCTCCCTTCCTATATTGCCTTCAGGCTGCCTGCCCCGGATGGGTGTAGCACTCATATCATATCATCACACCAGGATGTCAAAATGCTTAAAACCATAATCCTACCCATTATCATACCTACAATTCCAATGGTGCTGAAACGCATAATCCCAGAATATATCATGAATCAATCACAGATTCTAGAAGCCTGCCCCAGGGACTGACTGCAAGAAGCTTCATGGGGACTCCTAAACACAAACTATTAACTGATACTGTGAAAGGGAAAGCATTTGTTCAAAGGAAAGGAACAATTGGGGTGAGGAAAAGGGCAAAGAAGGAGAGAAGGAAGGGAAATAAATATATTTATGTATAATAAATATATTTATGTATATGTGGGATAGCTTCGATAATTGTACTGCTGATTTGTGCTGGTTCATTGAAAGGAGCAATTAATGCTTATGTTTCTTCTCCTTTTGAACTGCTTATAACTTTTTAAAGCAATATTGCATGCTTATATCTGGTAATCTACACAAGTAATTTGAAAGCAATAATATGCAATGTAACCACCATGGTTGAACTCCTATTATTTTGTTTACTGAAATCCTGCATCATTAGGGCCAGGAAGATAGCTCAGCAGTATAAATGCCTGCCTGGCAAGCACAAGGTCCTCAGTTCAATCCCTGGTACCATAAAAGAAGGAAGGAAGGAAGGAAGGAAGGAAGGAAGAAAGGAAAGAACAAAAAGAAAATCTGCATCATTTCTTTACTTTTTCTAATCTCTTTATTTATTTATTTATTTTTTTTTTTTATTTATTTATTTTTTTTTGTCTTTTTGAGACAGGGTCTCGCTATGCAGTTCAGACTGGTCTTGAGCTCACTTTTGTAGCCCAGGCTGGTCTCGAACTCATACCGATCCTCCTGCCTCAGCCTCCCAAGTGCTAGGATTACAGGTGTGTGCCACCACACCCAGCCTCTTTAATTTTTTTTTAAGAATTTTTTTATTTTATTTTTTTCTTGTTTCAGACTTTTGTTTATTTATTTATTTTTATACCTGGCTCAGCCTGCCCTAATAAGGGCAGGGCTGGCACAGCATGTGGTGCCAGGGATCGAACTGCAGTCCCTGCAGCTGCCCAAGCTTTCCCAAGCAGGTGCTTTAGACCATCCTGCTGGGCCCCTAATCTCTTTAATTTTTAAAAAAACTCTGTCATCTTCTTTAAAAACACTGGGAGGATGATTTTGCTTTCAAAACCCTGACACTGTGGATCACAAAGTAAAGTAAAATTCATTGTGAGCAAAGTGAAGAAAATATTCATAACAGCTCTTCCTTTCCAGAGACAGAGTCAGGGAAGCTGATAGCATTCAGGGGTTAAAAATAAGTCCACTCGCCACATGCCCACGCACATTCCGTATCACGGCAGATGGAAGTCTGTTGTTAAAGTATGCTACATTTTAAAAATTCTTAGTAATGTCCGCCTAAATAATGGACTAGAACTTAATAAAAAAATTAATAATTTAAACACCAAAACTGTGTGAAGGAAAGATGGTCTGTGAAGACTGTCACAGAGACAAAACCTTTTGTTCTCAGCAAAATGTTTTGTTCTTTTTTTTTTTTTTCAGATCATCCTTTTATTGATGGTATCTTCTTATGCTCCTTAACTAGCTGGGCACTCCACAACACCATTGTTGATGTCATCTATGATGACATGAGGGTGCCGGCTATCCACATTGCAGCCCACAGACTGGGCAGTCCCCAGGATCTCTTTAATGGTTCCAGAAAGTTCTCTGGCTAAAGACCGGTGCCGCATCTGTCGGGCAATGTTGACAATCTCATCAAACGTGATGTTTCCGCTGTGTTTAATGTTTTTCTGCTTCTTTCTGTCTCTTGGCGGCTCCTTGAGGGCTTTGATGATCAGGGCAGAGGCAGAAGGCACCCCCTCAATCTGAGCCTGTCTGTTCTGAATGGTCAGTTTCACTGTAATCCGCAGACCCTTCCAGTCACCAGTTGCCTTGGCGATGTCATCTCCCACTTTTTTTGGAGACAGACCCAAGGGACCGATCTTGGGAGCCAGGGCAGACGTGGCGCTGACTTCACCACCGGTGCACCTCAGGTACGTGACTTTGATCTCATTGGGGTCGAACTTGGGCGGCATGCTGGAGGCGGCTGGTGTCGGATGAACCCGGATTCGGGACGACCGAAGAAAATTGACCTTAGCCTCCTCCTAGCCGAAAGCTGAAAGCTATAAAATGTTTTATTTTGGCATGGAAGCATCTCAGAACATGGTGTTCTATTTCTTTTTTCAGAAAATGGATGTGCATTGTAAATTCTGATTGTTGTCGCCAAAATCAAGTGAAATATTTATAAACCCAAATCATTAAATCATTAGGCTAATGGGTTTCTTGTCTTTTCAGCTACTATAGATGCTTTTGGTCCATGGAGCTGTCAGAGGTGCATGCTGGGAGGTCAGAGACACTTTGCCAGTGTCCGCCAGGAACAAAGCAGTGCAGTTCCCCTAGGCACTGTGTGGACTGGGCCTGACAGCCCACAAGGGATGTGAACCACATTCCATGTGATTTAAACTACCTGAGAAAACATGGTAGGTGATACTTTCAACCACGGGTCTCCAACATTTTTGACACCAGGAACTAGTTCCGTAGAACTCTTCTATGGAAGGGAAAACTATGGGGTGGGAGGGTCAGGATGAGTCAAGTGTGGACCCTAGAGCCCTCAAGTGTGCAGCTCACAGCGTGTCTCACACTCGTATGACAATCTAATGCCCCCTCTGACCTCAAAAGAGGCAGCAGGGTGAAGGTTGGGGAGCAGCTGTAAGTACAGACGATGCCTGTCGCTGGCTGCTCATCTTCTGCTCCATGGCCCGGTTCCCAGAACACACAGAGCTCTACTGGTCTGTAGCCCTGGGATTGGGCCTCTGCTTTGAACAGTTCATGGATAGTCTTTTCTCCCTTGTGCAATGCCTTTAATTTCTCTACCACTGGACATCCTGTTGAAAGAATCAAAGGCAGGTCTGGAAGGATTCTGGGCACACCTTCTCCATATCTCTTTTAGCTAAGGAGCCCTAAACTGGGAACAAAAGTCCTCACAGATGAGAGCAGCAGCTCAGCATTTGTTTTCTTGAGTCTCCTGAGCGTGGGCAGAGGAATGCTGGAAAGTCAAGTCCTAACGCCCCTACCACTGACTGAGGGCTCTCATAGTAGTCACTCTGTCCCACTTCCATATGCAGCCTAAGGAAAAAGTGTGTCTTCCAGAATTCCCCAAGCAACCTGGAAAGTATTGAAAAGATGGTGGAACAGACCAAGTAGGAAGGAAAGCCTGAAGTAGCCTGGAGCGGCAGGTAAAAGAGCGAGGTATTTCTGCTACCCTGATGTTATAGTGTGTGTCTAGATGTCTCCCAAAGCTTCATGTGGTCATAGGACAGGCTTCTGGAGCTTGGGATTAAGTCATGATCCAATACCGGGACTGTCAGTGTGAGTGCTACACCCGGCTTGCGGCAGAGAGCCTGAATGCAGTACAGGGTGGAGGGAGAGGCTTGCTCTCTGCCGCAGCGCCTGCTCCTCCCTTTTCATCCTGCTGCTTTTGCTGTTCTCCATGGCCAGGGACTGCTGCCCTCTGCCATGTGCCACTCTGCCTCAGCGCCTTCCAAGTATGGACTGAAAACTCTACAAACTGTGAGCTGTTCTTTCCTTCCTTAATTTTGGGCATCAAGTATTTTGTCCCAGCCGAGAGAGAAAAGTGACTGAGACACCTCAACACTGCTCTTGAGCTGCTAAGAGAGGGAGTGGAGGAATCTGAAAGAACTTGTGTAGAAAGAAGGCACAGCTATAAAAGCCAGTATGAAGAGCCACCTTGTCATATGTTTCTTTAGTTTGATCTTGAGGCACCTTTCTAGGCAGCAGCCATAAACTATAGTGCTTCCCTGATGGGTTTCTTGCAGATTTGTTTGTGGATATTTATGGCACGCTTTGGGGGGTATACTTCTGTATCCTGCATACACCCTAATACCTGACGTCCAACCTGAGCCCAGCTGTCTCTCTCATAGGAAACATGACTCTGGCTGGTGTCTGAGCTGTATCCAGGAATCTAGTTTATTCCTGTCAAGACAGCCAGGAAAGAAGTTAGGTTCAGGTGAGGCAGAGAGGAGCCACATGGAATGACAGGAGCAACGTAGTACTCACAGGTCCCAAAGAGGGCAGTGGGCCTCATGTGTAGGGATAGCAGCAACGGGGAGGGTTCACTAGGACCCACACGCTGAGTCAAGTGGGGGCCAAGAAAAAGGGAGAGAGGGAGACTTGCCAAAGCATTTACTGGGGTCCGAGGTGGTAACTACAACAAAATCCCCCAGTATGGAGAAACTGATCAGGGCAGCATTAGGTCTCCCTCAGGGAGTTCTAGTTGATAGGTAACAGCAGGCTGGCACAGGGTCCCTGGGTTCCGCCCTGAGTGATTCTGAGGTGTGCACTGCAGCTTCTCTGCAAGTATATGAGAGGTGTGGAGATCAGGGGGTCACATGCAGTAGACTGCACCCTGTCCAGTGCAGTAGTCTCCAAGAGCTGGTGGAGGAAGGCAGACACTGCATCTGTCCTGACCACACGGAGAACCTGGGCGGAAGTGAGAACCAGAGACTGTATCAAGGCAGACTGAGCCCCGCTTCACAAGAGCAAAGTTCAGCTTACATTCAAAGTAGACACCAAGCAACACAGAGTTCTGGGAATTGGCAGCACACCTCTGATCTCATGGCCGCATCTTGGTACAGTTTGTCTCCTCCTGAAGTAACTCTGAGAAAACGTGGGAAGCCCCAAGTCACCTGAGACCATCCTAAATTGATGGGTCAGCTCAAGTAGACTAGGATTAAGTTTCCAGACAAGAACGGAATGATGGATTTAGGTAGAAATTAAATCCAATTATAGACAGACAAGATTATGTCTTGGCACACCTAAGTTTGTCAGGCTTAACTTAGTCCCTGCTGGTTGAAATGTAGTTTCAGAAGCCATAAATTATACCATGAAATTTTCATGGCAGTAGAGGTTAAAAACTTCAAATCAGTATATATTAGTCTGCTTCCATTTGTGTCACATGTGGATTTGGGGGGAGTCTCAGTCAGGGAATTTTCCCTGGAGTGTCCTGAACATCTCTAAATAGGCATTTTTATCCAGTAACAGATCTCTTGGCTATAGTGATTGCTTTTTGAACTGACATTGGAATTCATGAAATAAAGCACAAAAGATTAGTGTTCTTGGGGGTGGGTAAAATCAAGTGCTATGTGCTAGTGAAAATTCTTCAAATTTTACTTAAGGTGGTAGTTATTTTATGTTTACTCCTGATAGCAGGATTATTTTACATACTTCAACCAAGAAAAAAATGTTGTATTCGAGGTCCACGCCTTTACATACCACTGGGCAAGCGAGTCATTAAGAAGGCACTTGAGTCATTAAGATTTTTACCTTTGCCTATCTTTTCCTCTTCCTCAAAGGTCTTTGGATACAGCAGAGATGTCCTATGGGGCAAGGCAGTGGGATTTATTTATGGTACTGAGGATTGAACCCAGGGCCTTTGCAGTGAGTGACATTTGAGAGAGGGTCTTGCTAAATTGCTGTTTGCAGGCTGGGATAGAATGTATGATCTTCCTACTTCCCCTTCAGAGTGCTGGGGTTATGGCCACATGCCTCCACACTTAGCTTGGTGGGACAGATGAAAAAGGAACACAAGAGCTCCAAGGAGTGCTTCCTTCACCTCGCTGAGTCATATTCAGGGCACCTGCTACACCTAGGTGCCAGGCCCTTTGGAAGGCCAAAGCCAATAACGCTTTTTTTTTTTTTTTTTGTAATTTAGGGAAGGGCCTACCAGGTGTTCAAGGTCTCACTACTAGATTGGACTTGTGGTGATCCGCCTGTTTATAGCCTCCCAAAAGCTGGGATTACAGGCACGTACCACCACACCCAATCTCAACTGCCATCTCAGCGAGCCCCAGGGGCAGGACCAGCATGGCAAGCCTGGTTTTTGAACCTTCAGCCCCTGAACCTGCTTGCAGGTGCTCTAATCCACTGAGCTATTTGGCCTGCCCAACACATGGGTTTATCTTTAAGAACTCCTCAGTCAAATAGGGCTCAAATAAAATCCCTCCAGAAACAAAATATTTGAGCTGGCAATGGATGTGCAAGCCTGTAAACCCAGCACAGCACTCAAGAGGCTGAGGCAGGAGGACTCCTATGAGTTTGAAGTCAGCCTGGGCTTCATAGTGAATTCCAATAGACTTAACTATAGACACTAATCAAAATAAAACTAACGTTGTATTATTATTTGTGTGTGTGTGTGTGTGTGTGTGTGTGTGTGTGTGTGTGTGTGTGTGTGAGATCAGGGATTGAACTCAGGATCTTGTGCTTGCCAGGCAGGTACTTATGCCACTGAGCCAATTCCCTGGTGCAACACTAACATTCTTATTTCATACCTAAATTGCACTTAAAGACTAGAGGTAAGCATAAAGCCTTGTAGAGCAGTCATGTTAGTGTACATCTATAATTCCAGGGCTTCGAAGGCTGGGGAGGAGGATTTCTGTGAGTTTGAGGCCGGCCTCTGCTACACAGCAGGTTCACAACATAGTGAGACTCTGTCTACACACACACACACACACACACACACACACACACACACACACACACACAGAACCACGCAAGAATGATGACAGCATCCAGGTGGACGTTTTCATAATCGTGCTGTAAGAAAGCCTTTTGTAACTGTGACTCCAAAGATGGGGCTTTCCCAGTGGCTTAGCATGACAGGATGCTTCCGGCTTCCCCAAGTACAGTGCTTGCTGCAACTTCGAGGAGGAGTCGGGCCAGCAGCTGGAGGGCTCTGATCGCTCCACCTGTTGCCAGAGGCTGATCTTGCCATTTTCGGTTTGTTGGCTTTGTTGTCTACATTCTGGTAGTTGTGAGGTCATCTCTCATTGTGATTTTAGTTTGGATACCACTGATGTTTATGCTGAGGTTGTGGAGATGAGAGACGCCAGCTTGGACAGCTCTGTACCATCAACCATGGCTGCTTATTCACTTTGAAGGAGCAGGTGGAGTTCAGGCAGGAGAACCAGCAGGAGGTGAGGGGAGAACAAAGGATTGCAAGGCGTGGGGAGGAGTGCTCTGCCTTGAAGAATGTGGGGACGGCGATGGCAGATGGCAAGGTTGGCTTCTCTGCATGAATCCACACAGTAGACTGGAGCGCAGTCACTTTGCTTGGGATGGGTGGTGCAGACGAACATGACTCTGTTTTTCTTCCTTGGCTTCCTCTGGTGCAACGCTCCTGTCGCTTTGTTGTTATAAAGAAAAAAATAAGAAGGGGAAATGGGTGCGATTTCTCATGGCTTCTTCATGCGGGACACGTGGGCAGTGCAGACATCTTACTTGGGGGAGAGTTCTTGGGAGACAGGAGGTGGTACGTGAGGTTAGTAAGACTCAGACCTGGGAAGGGACTGAGTGGCCATACAGGAGGCTGAAAATATGGAGAAGGAAAGCCAGTCACCCTGGCTAAGGAAGGGCTAGACCAGTTTAGCTAGGAGTGAAGCAACCTCAGAGTCGTGTATATGTAATCAGGGACCACTGGGAGCAACGTGGCAATGTAGCTGTGGGACTCAGTGCACAGGACGGGAGGGGTGTCGGGCAAGAGTGCAGAAAGGAAGAGGAGGAGGAGGAAGAGAACGAGAAGGAGGAGGAGGAGGAGGAGGAGGAGGAGGAGGACCTGACTCACTGGGGAGAAGCAACAGCCTCCTTAGAAAGGAGAGCTTTATCTACGTCAGGCATGACTTACAGGTGAGGGCTCTGAGGATGGAAGGAGAAAGATGAAGGCTCCCTGGGGGGACAAAGTGTGAGAACCGGCAGCAGCCTGACTGGGTGCCCAGGAAGGGTTCTGTCTATGTAGGTGGGGGTTTAAATCTTTAATTAGGACAAATTTGCTAGTCAGGCTATCTTTATAAGGCTGGTTGTCAGAAGTTAACAGTGTGTCATAATGCTTATTGTGCCAGAACTGGGAGGCTGTCTTTGATGGAACTGGCCTCTGGGCCAAGGTTTGGCCCAAGCAGAGAGGTGCAGCCATACCCCAGTGGATGGTATCCTGAAGGTATCCTGCAGGCTCTCAGGGGTTATTGTATGTGAAGGAGAGTGACCTGGATCAGAGAAACCCAGGCTTTATGGAGCTGGAGCACAGGGTTCCTGAGGGGCCCTTGGGGACGCTGTTATTTTTCTCTACGTCTTTGAATCAAGTAGAGGTGTGGAGGTTTTATTGCACCCAAGGGCGCTGGACACCTGGGTAATTTGACTAATGAAAGCTAGGCCATTGTCTGATTGGCTAGAAGTAGGGAGGCCAAAGCAGGAGATAACCTCAGCTAGGAGGGAGTCCACAGTGGCTGAGGTGTGTTTCTGAGCCACGGGGGAAGGTCTCCATCCATCCAGTGTTGGGGACAAGACTGCATAGGGTTGGTTGCTGGCCTGAGGGTACCCCTGGCTGTGATGGGAAAGCTCCTCTTCACAGTTCTCTGAAGTCAAGGTAATACCACACTTGGGGCCGCCCAAGCTGCTGACACTCCTGATGCCAGAGTCGTAAAGCTGCCAGCCTCAGACCAAGCAGTGCTTTTTTTTTTTTTTTTTTAAACACAGAAGAGATGGTTTATTGTACACACTTTACACTCAGCCAAAAGTGAGAACAGAAGTAGTCCAGAATGCCAGCGGTCCAGGGCAAAAAACCAGGTGACTGCTTAGTGTGAACCCAGTTGATCTCTCTCTGAGGTGGTCTTGGCGATCAGATGGCAATGCAGTTCTAATCCATTGAGACCTTCTAGACAGCACGCAGTCCAAAACCTGTTCCAGCCTTGTCAGCCTCCAGCATTCTTTATTTCTGTTCCTTTGGCCTCCATGGGTGTATGAACTATTTTACTTGGACCTCTGTCTCATCTTTCTTCTTTTACACTTCAGTCTGCACATTTGCTTCTTCCTCCACTTGGCTCTCATGGCGCAGAGGTTTCTAAGAAGATGGCGTTAAAGTCGAGAGCCAAGCAGCACTCTTAATTGGCAACATTTACTGCCTGTTTTTCAGGGCCCTGGTGATCTTCTCGGGTTCTTGCCTTCAATGTTTCCTTCTCTTCCCACACCTCCCGAAACCTACTAAATAGGGGTGATCTGGAAAATTCATGGTCTTTACTCTGAGTTTTGACCTTCCTGGAAGGTCATGCTACTTGTCTCTTTTTATTTAAGCCTTCACCTTATACTCATTAGAGGAGATTGGGGGCCAGGCCAAGTCCCTGATGATAAAGGTATGTACTCAGACCAGGAGATATCTTAACTTCTGCACCCACCGCACGTGAGTGAGATCAATTTGCCAGTCCTGAGTTGGAGAAAAACCTCACTCTTGATGTGTAGTGAAAGGAGGGTCAGAGTCAAGAGGCTGCGTCTGATTGGCAGAGGCTCTGGGAGAGGGGAGAGGCAGCTTTGCGAGGTCAGCAGGAAGCTGACCTCCAGGAACAGGATCAGATGGATCAATCCTCAGGGACAAATCAGAGTGGGCACAGGGAGGGCAGGCAGGAGGGAAAGAGGAAGGATTTGAGGAAGGTCACAGAAGAGCACAGACTGAGAAGGTTATGGCGTGTGAAGAGTGTCAGGATGGGACAGAGGGTATCTTAGCAGATTGGGGAGGGTGGACAGGTTTTAGGTTACTGAGGAGGCAGAAGGAAGGACAGGGTAAGGGAAGAAAGAAGGCTCCCCATGGAGGTAGGCAATTGCCACACTCTGTGTCAAAATGAGACTGATATCAAGGTCTACTGTTGAGAGCCTCAGCATGAGCCGCTCCCAAAAGATGGCGCCGGCTTCCTGCTTCCGGGTTGTCCTGCGGCGAAAAGCAATTTAGCTGTAATCTGCTTTTGCCTGGCAACCGATGTAGTAACTAATCAGATTTGACTGTGCGAGCGATGGTGATTGGCGGGCGAAGCGCAGGCTGGAGGGTGAGAAGAGGCAGAGATGTAAAGGGTGGAGGATCTTGTTAGATCCTGGCTGCTGTACTGAATAAACGTTTACAAGCTTAAGTCCGGCGTTCAAGCCTTTGTGTTGCGGCGCCGGACATCTGGTGGCCCGTACGGGGAAATCTCCAGTCCTTCTCTCCTTCTGGCCAAAGGAGTCGGCTGACAGAGCTTCCCCGTGACCCAACAATAACGGAAG